>CM039088.1:51007781-51252781 GCA_022113865.1 Chimonanthus praecox | reverse complement strand
ATTATGATTTCGAGATGTACATAACTTTCAAGATTTGATACTTGGTATTTACACATAACTTTGATTTTGATTTGAAATTTCAAATGGGGATGGGAGATGTTTTTATGAAATGTGAATTAGAATGTAATAAGCACCTATCTTATATTATGATTTTGTATATGTCACATATTAGTACCCACACCGATAGGAATTCCTACTGGGTGTTGACTAACCCCACAAATTTTCCCTTTTTTTAGAATCTAATGCAGGAAACGATAAGGGCAATGAGGCTCGACCGAATGTTAGTCAAGCATGATGGGTGATGAAAGCAAAGAACAAAGTTTTGGAGAGTCACATTTTGACATTTTGGAGATAGAAGACATTATCATTCTTTTTGTCTATATTTTGAGAACATGTAATTTTTTGTAGGAATTATATGATTAGAAGTTTAATTGATGATGTATAAACTCCTAGTGATGATATTAGAATTCTTTATTATTTGACATTTAACTTATATGAGATTAATATGCTTTATTTTGGATTGAGAATGACTATCATTCAAATGTATCAAATACTATGTATATGCTTCTGCAGGTTTTATGTTAGTGTGTTGCAAAAGTTAAAATGGACTCTATCCATGCGCACACACTAGTTGGGCCAGTCGAGGGTCGGTTCTTCTGACTCGGACTTGACTTGGTCGTGGCGCTCCTTTTCTCTCTCTTTTTCTCATTAAATAACACTTTGATCCTAGTGGGAGAGGGAGGGTGCTACACATGTTTGGTTTCGAAATTGTCATATGTTAAAATAAAGGGACACCCCACTCTTCTTCAGAAATAACTTTTAAAAGTTTTATTTTCGAATAACCAATTTCACAGTTGTTTGGAAAATATCGTTCAAAATGACTTTTGTTTTGATCTTTACTAAAATGGTCAAAAGAACAACTTTGTGTTTCTATCAGGATTGCAAGATGAAAATTGTATGGTCAGGATGTTTTAATATAATTATTTGGAGTAAAGCAGTATGGAATTATTTCTCGAATACAAACTGATTCATGATGGCAGGTGTCAGGCAGAGTATAAACTAATTGATTATATCTATTGAAAACAGTCTGAAATTCAAATGTTGGGCCAGGTCTAGAAATAGGCATAAATGTTGGAGATGACAATTGTGAAGATGAGGGATCCCCAGAAGGCATGTTTTTCATAAATACTAGGTCTAATTGGTCTCGGTCTCGGAGAGAGAGGAGTACCAGGACAGATGTCAAAAGAATCTTGATTCATGATTGTTTGCAAATGTTGGGTTTTTTTAAAGGGAAAGGGAGGCCTCATGGGCCTACTAGGAGGTTGCATGATTGAGGATCCAGAAAATCAGAATTGCAAAGAACACAATTACCAAAAAATTGGTAAAGGTGTCGAAAATTTCTTGTTCCACCTCTAGGGCTTCTTAGATGTTATACTTAATTTCTGCAAAAATTCTCAAGATAAAAAATCAGTTAGAGAATTATTGGTTCTATTAACAAATTCAATTTCAAAATAAAAAACGCTAAGTATAGCCTGCCATCGAGCAAAGATTTGTTTATTTGTTAAATTTTTAACATATTTTTCTATGACTTTTTTAGTTGATTTGCAGTCAATTTTTAATAAGAATTTTTTATTCAAAAGGTCCAATTGAAACTTGTGAATACTTAGGACAATTGCTAAAATTTCTTTTTTGATTGTAGAATAATTAGATTGAGTAGAATTCCATGTTCGTGAAATGAATCTAAACTATTTTCTCTCCATTATTTTCTAATTGAATTAGGACACCACCGTATCCTATTTCAGAAGCATGTGTTTGAACAATTTTAAATGCTTCAGGATTTGTTAAATTTAAATAAGGAAGATTTTTAATTTTTTGCTTAATTCTTTTTACTGCTTTTGTATGTTCATTATTCTAAGCAGTATGATTTTTCTTTAATCTTGGTTGTAATATTTTTCTATCATTAGCTAGATTTTGATAGAAATTTGAAACATAGTTTAAACAAACTAAAAATATTTGCAATTGTTTTACATCTTTTATTTCATCAGGGAATTTATCACAGAATTCAATAACTTGATTGATAGGTTCAACTGTATTGTTTTTTAGTTTAAAGCCAACAAAGTTTATTTCAGTTTGAAATAATTTCATTTTTCATTGGCTTAAAATTAAACTATTTTTTATCACAATCCTTTTGAATATGTCGAGATATTTCCAATGTTGATTTATTGAATCTGAAAAGATCAATATATCATCAATGTAAACAAGGATAAACGTACTAAAGGGATTAAATATATCAGTCATGATTTTTTGGAATTCAGATGGTGCATTTTTTAGTCCAAAGGGCATAATATTCCATTCGTAATGACCCGAAGGTACTCCGAATACAGTTTTATATTTATCTTCTAATTTAATTTTTTTTGCCAAAATCCAGATTTTAAATCAAATTTTGAAAAGATTCTTGCATTATAAATTTTGTGAAGAATGTTTTGAATATTAGATATTGGAAAACTAATGGATTGCAAGACCTTGTTTAAAGGTTTGAAATTAATTACTAAATGAGGTATACCACATTCTCGTTCAGCAGCATTATTGACATATAAAGCAGTGCAGCTCCAAAGAGAGTTGCTTTCTCTTATCAAATTTTTATTTTTAAAATTAGTTATCTCTTTTCTACACATTTCTTGTTGTTCAGCTGACTAGATTCTGGTTTATCAAATTTTTTAAAAGGTTTTTTATTAAAAGTTTTTGCTAAAGGTTTTTTATAATTTCGTGTATATTCTTAGGATATTTTTTGATATAATAAATATATACATTAATATATTCTGTGTTGTACATAAAATTATTAATTATAAATATTTAAATAAAACTTTGCAATTATGTAACCAATAGATTTTTATTTTAAATTACAATTTTGACTTCTGCAATTACTAATAACTTTATAAATTAGTGGTAATGATTATTAAAATTTGTTTACTCTATTATTCTTTTATTTATTTTATTTGAATTTTGATAGATGAAAGAGGGGCATAGTCATATAAAATGATAAGATATGATGTTGAACTACAAAATATATAAGAAAATGAGCAATGGCAAGATAAAACAATACAATAATACAGATATAATAGTATATCATTGACGATAAATATCTTATTTCATGCTTTCTTTTAATAGCAAGATAATGTGCTCGATTATATTAGAATAAGAATTTTAGAAGTACATTAAATAAATAGGTACATTCGTGTGAAAATCTTGCAGGTGTGACATTGTATTAGTATGTACGTGGGGCCCACCGAGTTAAAATATATGAGCGTCGGATTCATCATATTTCAAAAGCCACAATTTATTAGATCCAAAAATCAATAGTAAAAATAAGGTTAATTTTGTATGAATTTCAATCCAACACTAAGTTCAAATTAAATCTAATTCAGAGGATAGTATATCAACTACTTCCACTTTGGTTCGCATAGAAAACTGTGGTTGAAAAGTCTAAGGCTTATATGTTTATCTTTTTTAAATATAAGAAGTTATGTTTTTCTAAAACTCTCACTGATAAATTATATTTTTTAAAAACCTCAAAATTTCACATTTATCAAAGGTGTTATTTAAATGTAGAAATTCAACGAATTACAATAGACTTTAAAATTTGAATTGTTACCAAATTTCATACGAGTGCACTTTACAAAGGGGGTAGTGGATGTGAGGAGAGAATTGGATCTATTAGATATATTATGGGATGCCACAAACTAAAATTTGTATAAGTCTCACAATAATTGTTCTTAAAGGAGGCTTATTACCATTGTTGTTTAAAAATTGACTTGAGATGGGAGGGAGTGAATTGGATCAAATTCAAACTTTTGAGATTTCTTAAATTTCACAAATTAGAAAAATAAAATGTAAATTTGTAATAAATAAAAGCACGAATAAAATAGAGAAAATGAGAAAATAAGGATAAAATGAACCTAAGATTTTAAAAAGATTCAGCTTGCCTACGTCCTCGTCTTAAGTACATCACTTGAGAATTAAATACACTAAACTTCCCATTCACAGATGAAGAATAAACCTATTACAAACTCGAGTGTACCACTCTTCACATTTGAAGTTATCTTCACTAGGGTTTCAACAATCTTTACAAATTTGATATCTCAAAGAAAAATGAAAAATGAAAAATTGTAGTTGAGGAATAACTCTCAGATATATATAAATTTAGCTTACTAAGAGTTATTAAAGGATTTGAACAAATTTGGCTCAAAAGTGATTTGCAAGTAAAATGGGAATATGAACTTTTATGATTGCAAGTTTAGTTCTCTAGATTTTCAAGTTGGTAAACAGTTACTATTGTTCATTAATGTTTACATTTATAGATATTTCAAATACAAGACCGTTGGGTAGCATTAAAAGCAATTTTTTTTATTTGGAAGAAACATTAAATGCTTAAAAATTGACTATTGTTGCTCAATAAGCCGATTGATAGATCAACTTAAAATATGACCTTTCAAAGAAGTACTATCAGTCAATTGATAGATCGATTGAATCTATCAAAGACTTTCTCAGATTTTCATACAGTCATCAGTTAATGTTTAAGTCAACTAATGGAACGAGTGAATCTATCAAAAGCCAAAAAAATAACTGAATATGTATGAGTCGAGGACTTGGTCGATGGTTCAATAGATTGACAGTTTAGTCGATGATTCAGGTGACTAATGGGTTGACTTAATGAATGTGGAGACTTCAAATTTGTTCCAAGTCATCAGTCAAGTTAGATTAGTCATTTAATACATAAATTTGATTGGTTGAACTCATTTAAGCTTACTTGAGCTTTCAATGATATAAAATTAAGTAATGTATGATCAATGTATTATTTATTTATTTGTTCAGCTCATTAAGGTTTGCTTTAAAGCATTTCTTCGTTGGTTAATTTAGATTTTTTTTTTTCACTGAAAAAGTCTGGTCCTCAAAATCTACAGTTTTAAAAATATTTATACAAATAAATATGAGAAAATTTCACTGTTTTTAGGAATTTGATTTTTTTTTTTTAAAAAATATATGCATGGAATGAAAAGGTGAGAAAAAGGATGGAAAGGAAATTCGAGCTAAGGTGAAACTAAATGTCACGAAGAATGAAAGGAGAAGAAAAGTTCTAACTTTGTTAAATATTAAATAGGTAAAAAAAAGAAGGATAATCTCTCCATCTTCTCCATCTCTTACTTTTTCTTAATTTAAACAAATCCATAAATATTTTTATGGATGGCTCTTACATGGGTTGTGGCAGTTATCTTAAATTTTTTAAATGTATGTTACTTATTGGAGCGGTTAAATCGTAATAGAAGAAACAAGTAACCTTTTTAAATGGAAATGAAATTATTAAAGTAATGATATTCAACATTTCTCCATTTATCTAGTTAAAAACCTCAGGCTTATCTCAGGAAGCCATTAGCTTTTAATAGTAGGTAAAATTATGGCTGTGTTTGGATGAGTGGTAAATTTTACAAAGGTTATTTAAGATTATCTTTGAACAGAAGTTACCCTTATTTGTTACCCTTATTTCATTTTATAATTATAGGAGTAAAATTAAAACTTATCCTGAAAGAAAAAAAATCTTATTCGCTAACTGTAAGTAGGAATAATCTGATATATTAATAATTTTATTAGAATTAATATTTTTTATTAAATTTATATAATATAAAAAATATAAATAAAATTTTATAAAATATATTTATTAAATAATATTCATCAGTTATTTTTTTTTTTTTTACTCCATACATTTAATGGGTAAAGAAGGGCAAAAGTTTCCCATATGCTCAGGGTTTTAAAAAAGGTCGAGAGAGGAATAAAAATTTGAGAAAAACGCAGCTTATAATTTGAGAGAATGAATGTCAGAAGAAAATACCCAATAAAAAGCCCAAAACGATTCAGATTACCGAATGGGTTTGTACTTTCTTTCGAAAAGCTCAAGCACACGTGTGCATCTCCGATTGGAAGATGTGAGGTGTTACGTTCAACAGGTTGTAACGCTAGCAGCAGCCTTTAGGGTTATGTTCTCATTTCTTACTCAAACAGCAGAGAAAGCGCGGGAAGAAGCAAAAACTATTTTGAAGCGATCCGATGCCGATCGGAACTCGCCAACTTAGCGTTCTTGGAGAGTTTAAGCCCTTCGGCCTCATTGCCGAAGCTCTCGACGGCGGTAAACCTCTTGAAAATGCTGGGGACACCTACAAGTATTTCCTCTTCCACCCTCATACCGCCTGCGAGAGGGATGCCGATGTTACCGTCTCCGATTCCCATGACTTTGGCGATGGAGATCACGAGCTCTTCATCCGAGGAAACCGGTAATAGCGATAACAGCATCCTCATCAATAATTTTCTCGTTTATTGCATTCCCTTTTTTATTGCATCATTTCGTGCTGGTAGATGTTTTGCATTGTTTTGTTTGCAGGTTTTTTTTATTGGCTATTTCACATATAGGTCTTTTTGCTAGGCCTGGAAATTTATACAAAAGCTTGGATTATTAAGTATATATATAACAATTCCTCCTCAGCAACAATTCTCACGAGACTCTAATGCAAACTTTGTTTGTGGGGCCTATGGTAAACATAATGGATTCAATTTCCCCTCACACTCCCTACCTCCCATGAACTGCACTATGTCAAATTTAACACCAATTTAACTTTTAAAGCTCATTGATCTAATTCAATGAATTTTCACCATTAGGGGAGAGCTCCTATATTTATAATAGATGGTAACATGGCTATAACCTACAACATTTGTGGCTGTACCAGTGAGAGCACTTGCGAATTGTGCCACATGCTGACTAGTAATTGGGACACTAGGATTTTTGAAAAGACCACAGACTCCCAACCACTAGGTTTTTAAGAAAAAAATATTTATGGCTTGGAAGTCGGAATTGAGCATACATGTGCATAGCTTGGATATTCTATAACTGGATTTTTCCCTTATTGGGAATATAAGATCTCGCAGAATTATGGACTTCAATACCTTCATATAGCATGGCATTTTGTGGAATTACGATTTAATTTAGAAATTCCAACTTCCAAGATACGTTTTCCTTTAGAATTCCTTTATGGTTGTTTCCAAGTGTGCATCTCATTCAACTGTTGGATTCTCATCCATTTTGCATTTTTGTGAGAATCATTGTTATCATAATTGTCATAATCCCATTTATCTGGGATTGGCTTTTAGAGTTCTACTTCTCAATTTGACTCTATCATGAATCATAGAGTCAATCACTCCGCTATTTACCATGTCTTTCTTTACCCTTTTCCTCCATGTTTTCAATAGCCTACCCCTCCTCCTTGTGCTTGCAATTTGTAATCTCTCAACTCTATGAACAAGGATTGTCTATGGTCTTATATTTACATGCTCAAACCACCTCAAAGGAGATTTTCTCAGTTTGTTATCTATTGGAGCTTTCTTTGAATTATTACTGATGTAATCATTTCTAACTCTATTCTTTAGGGTTCATCAACTCTTCCAATTTAACGTGCGAATCTCCATCACCTTAACTTTGTCAAATTGTCTTTTCTTCATTGTCCAACACTATGCTCCATGAAGCATTATGGGTCTGATAATTGTTTTATAAAATCGTCTCTTAAGTGATGCGAGACTCTCCTATCACACAAAATTTTGTTGCCTTGTGTATATTTTCATATTTTGGTCACTCCGCTCCCATCTTATTAGCTATATCTAAGTCAAATCCTCTAAAAGATTCTACCATAGACCCAAGTATCTAAACTTACCATAGTGCATTGCAAAGTTATTTCTATTTTTAATTAGATTTCCTTCTATATCTTTTGTTCTACTAAAGTTATACTCCATGTATTCTATTTTAGTTCTACTAATTTTTAGTCCATTCATTTTGAAAGCTCTCCTCCAAGATGCTAACTTATTATTGAGAGTTGTTTTGCCTCACTAATTAATACTATATCTTTTGCAGAAAGCGTACATTGTGACACTTTGTCTTGCATTTTTGAAGTTAAGTCATCCATGATTAACACAAAAAAGATATGGGCTTAAAGTAGATATGTGGTGCAGTGCCACTCTGACTAGAAAATCCATTGTTTCTCTACAAATGGTTCTAACGTTGTTGGTTATGCCATCGTACATGTCTTGCATAACTTCTACATAGTAAGAATATGTTTATTTTTTGATGTTTTCTATATCAGTTTCCTTGGAACTCTATTATAAGTTTTTTCTAGGTCGATCAAATCTATATACAGGTTCTTCCTTTTGTCCCAAAATCAATGTATGAGCTGTCTTAGTATAAAGATAGTTTCGTTGTTAACCTGCCTAGCAGAAACTGAAATTAATTTTCAGAGATACTTGACTCTTGTTTTAGACAAGCTTTTATCACCATCTCCAAAAGTTCCATAATGTGACTCATGAGTTTAATCACTTGATAATTTGTGCAACTTTAATCATCTCTTTTGTTCTTATAGAAAGGGACCATTGTACTTTTGCACCATTCATCAAGCTTATTTTTGAGATTAAAATTTTGTTGAAGAATTGGGTCAACTAACACACTCCAATTTCACCTAGCACAATCCAAACCATAACAGGGATATTATCATTTGCTCCTAGCACTTTATTCTTCTTCATTTTTTTCAATGCTAAGTTCATTTCAATTTTTTATATTTTGCTCACCATCCCTTCATCAATCACTCCTTCCATGGTAACTTCACTTTTTAATCTTTGGTTTTCATCCGTAATACATTTTATGTGATTATGATCTCTACCACTCCGCTTCCGCACTTAGCAAGTTCATAAATACATTATTCACCTTCCTTTGTCCCCAATTTTACATTTGAGTCATCGTAGGCTTCATATTTTGGCTTTACTTATAGTTTTTTTCAACACGTTTCCCACTATCTTGTTATTCTCCCAATCCTTTGTCTTCTTTGTTTTTTGCCATGTCTTGAATTGGTTTTCTTCTCATTATCATAACTTTTCAATAGCCTTAGACTCTTCTCGTATCCCTAAGGAGATTGATGTGGTTCTTTGGGAAGCTTTTTTTTTTTTTGAGCGGTAGGTTCTTTAGGAACTTTCTTGGAAAGTTTCCATGGAGGAGCAATTAATGGCATTAGAATGTAACCATAATACATAGGAGATGGTCTCTCTTCCTCCTGACTAGACACCAGTGAGTGTAAGTGGGTTTTCACTCTTAAATATAATATAGATGGCTCTATTGCTCATCATAAAGTTCGATTAGTCGCCAAAGGCTTCACGCAAACGTATGACATTGATTATAAAGAGACTCTCTGCTTTTGCCAAGCTCATATCTTTGCATATATTGATCTCCATTGCTACCACACATCAATGGTCTCTGCATAAGTTGGATGTCAAAAATGCATTTTTACATGATGATTTACGAGAAGAAGTATATATGCTTCCTCCTCTTCGTTTTGTTAAGAAGGGGAGTCGTGTTGGTTTAAAGCTCTAAAAGATAATCTATGGTCTTAAATGATTTCCATGGGCATGGTTTGACAAGTTCAATAATGATTTGTTGCGGTATGGGTTTTCTGAATGTCAATCAGATCACTATATCTTTGTTTATCGCACTGGCTCTATTATTATGCTTCTCGTTGTTTATGTTGATGATATTGTTCTCATTGGGAACGATGGACAAGCCATAGATGCTTTGAAGCAATATTTTCAACAATCATTCGATATTAATGATTTGGGGCCACTTTGCTACTACTTTTTTAGGATTGAGGTTGCTCATTCATCTAAAGGACTATTCCTTTTCCAACAGAAATATGCCCTTGATTTGTTCTTTTAAAAAAAAAAAATATGCCCTTGCTTTGTTGCAAGAAGTTGACTATTTTTTTTTTTTGAAACGTCAACGGCAACTACTCATTAAACATAGAAATTGCAAGGGTCGGGATTCAAGTATAGGAGATGTATACTCAAAGCCCAAAAAGAAGAATAACAAAAAGAAAAGAAAATACAACAAGATGGCCACCCAAAGACAAAAGACCAGAAAACCCCATATTCCCAAGAATCAAGGCTGAAGAGAAGAGTAAAATTCCAAAGATGGAGAAAGTAAATGCACCCCGGCTTTCGCCAAAAAATCTGCCACACAGTTTGTTGATCGAGGGTGAGTGAAACAGACGCCACCACGCATGCACATCCGCCATATGTCCCTAGCAATACCGAAGGAGTTGCCAATTTTTGATGCAAGCTTGTTGACTCTCCTATTGATGTCAATACCAAGCTCTCGGCAATTGGTGGTACTCTATTGGCTAATACAACGTTTCATCTGGAATTAGTGGGCAAGCTCTTATATCTCACTATCACTTGACGAATCATATGTCGTTAACGTGGTGAGTTGATTTATGCATGGTTCGTGGCGTATTCATTTCCAGATTGTCTTTTGGATTCTCTACTATATTAAAGCTCATGGTTGAGGCTTGTTCTATAAGCGCTACTCTCAATTTGCTATTTCCGGCTATTCTGACGTTGATAGAGACGACTCTCTAGATGATCAATGGTCTATTGGCCATTGTATTTTCTTGCGTGCTCATCTTGGCACTTGGCGAAGCAAGGAATAGAATGTTGTCGCCTGTTCTAGTGTAGAGATCAAATATCTGCCATGGCTAATACTGCTTTGAGTTACTTTGGTTTCAACAATTTTTGACCTAGTTAGGCTTTTCATCATCTGAGCCATTGTTGATGTTTTGTGATAATCAGGCAACAATCAATATCATTTTTAATCTTGTTTTTCATGAGTGGACAATGCATATTGAAGTTGATTTTAGTTTCCTTCGACATCACATCTTTGTTGGACATATCATCACTCCTTATTTGAAGTCCAAAGATCAACTTGCTAATATGCTTACCAATGCTATTTCTCACTCGCAACTTGATGATGCTTTGGACAAGCTGGCCTTTATCGATATCTATGCACCAATTTGAGGCGGAGTGTTGTTGATAATGTGAATATGCTTTTATTCTTTTATGAAAGAAGTCCATATTTTTGTATAGTCTCACAATCTTGTATATATTGGAATTGACATTTCTTTTACAGCTGCATCCCGTGTCTATAAAACAGAGTCCTGTACACCATTTTAATTCAATTCAATATAGATCAATTTCTCTCATTATTTCTCCTCTCTTTTATTTCTTTCATTACTTCTCTGATTAGTGTGGGGGAAGGAGTATATCAGACCTTGAAGGGAGGTTTTTATCTCTCTAGAAGCATGATGCTCATATGGCTACTCACTAATGTGAATCATATTGATCCATTATTTTGGAATCCCTATTTGATGCAATAAGGGAAAGATTTGGTAAATTGGTGCTTATAGATTGGAAGAATTTAATGAATAAGTCATATCAATGCTTTAATTGTTGGTGGATGTTAAGGGCATATTTGTTTGTTTTCTGGGAAATTGAATTCTAGTGGAAAATTTTTCTTAGGAAAATGGCTTAGTAGGAAATTGCTTTATCTAAGAAATTTCTTATGTTTGTTTGTTACCAAACTACATGAGGGCTTGGGCCAGGTTTTAGGCATGCCCGAGTTCGGGCCTTGACCTAGCCAAATTATTCAAATTTGAGCCCAACCAGATTTTTTAGGGCCTGAACCCACTTTTCAAGCCCGAAATGTATATGTGGCTTATTTGGACTCAGTTGTTTTGGCCTAAAACAGAAATTTTCTTGTATTATTTTATTAAATATAAACTATACATTACATAAATTTTATATTTAATCTAAAGAAAATTAGATTCTATAAATCATTGGGCAAATTTGGACTTTTGGGCCAAATTAGGCTTTCATGTACTAGGCTCAACCAAATCCAAATTCTAATTTGGGCGTGACATTTTAGGCCCAAAAAATGAGACCAACTCGAGCCCAATCAACCTGAATTTTTTGGGTTTACCACGTGGGCTTGGGTTTGGCCAAATCCAAGTTGACCCATTAAGTAGGTCAAGTTTGGTATGGGACGGGTTGGTCAAGATTCTATTAAATGGGCCAAGATGAGTTAGCCCTTAAGCTTGGTTGTCGACTCAGATCAGGTTGGTCTATTTCTTAAATGGATAACGAGCCAGTGGGTCAATTCATTTTGTAAATGGGCTGAGTTTGATCAACCCATTTAATAGTAGTCGAGTCAAGATAATCCATTTAATCTTAGTTGAGTCAAGATAATCATTTGTATTCCTAGGAAAACCTATGCAAATAAACATGGAAAAATCTCGTTTTCCTAGAAAAATAAAATTTTCCTAGGAAAATCTGTGCAAACAAATGCAGCCTCAAGGTTCGATTTAAAGATATTGTTGGGGTAGCAGAGGGATTTGAGATTTGGGATGGCAAAAATAGAGAGCATTTCTCAGGCTAGGCCATAGAGAAGCTGGTTGGATAGGGGTTGTCGGAGCTTGATGGTGACAAAACCTCTGTTAGCCAAACACGTGCAGGTCTTTAAAACGATTCTTTTACATGTGGGAGGGTAGTAGAAGTTGAGTAGACGAGGGTAATGAGGGCAAGGGAATCATTGGGGCGAAGGGTGTTGGGGTAGGAGGGAACTTCAATGAGAAAAGGATCTTCTTTAAAGGAAAAGAGTTGGTTAATGGCACGCGGCAGCAATAGTTTCCATGAGTTAAAGGGGAAATCTTTCGAGGATGGGCATGAATCCTGCCCAAGAGGGCTTCATTGATTTGAATATGTTTGGTGGGATTGAGGGGGATGAGGTGCCGAGTCCGAATGGCTTTAATTTTAGATTCGTAAAGTATTGTTGGGACATTGTGGTTGGGGATTTTATGTAAATGTTTGGTGTATTCTTTGATAGAGGTATATTGATAAAGAGTTAAAAAACCACTCCTGTGCAGAAAAGGGATGGTCCATCAGAGCCTAGTCATTGTAGGCCAATTAGTCTAGTGGGGAGTATCTATAAGTTGTTTGCTGAAGTGTTGGCAAAAAGGTGAAGTTGTTCTTTGAAGGAGGTTATTGGAGATATGCAAGGGGCTCCTATTGAAGATAGACAAATCTTGGATAGGGTTCTCATAGTAGATGAAATTATTAATTCGGTCAAAAAGGAGAAGAGGGAGTAGATCTTATTGAAAATTGACACGGAAAAAGTGTATGATCATGTGGATTGGAGATGGGGTCCATTTGAGTTATTTGGGCTTGTCGGTTTATACAAAGCATGATTTTAGCCCGACCCAAATTAAGAACGGATCAAGTTTTTTTGGCCCAGACCAAATACATATTTTAAATTGGTTGGTTTAGCTTGCTTATGTTTTGGGTCAAGGTAGTAGGGATTGGATTGACCCTAACCCAAGTTGCACCCCTATTATTTACTTTTTATCCTTGTTCTAAATCCTTGAAGGGTTGTAAAAAGGTTGGAGAAGATTCAAAGTGACTTGCCTATGGAAAGGGATGGGAGAGAGGAAAAAGATTCACTTGGTGGAATGTGATGAGGTCTTAAAACCTAAAGGGGAAGGAGGCCTAGGCTTTGTTAGATAGGAATTAAGCTCTACTTTGCAAATGGTTATGGAGGTTTGGTAAAGAGGTGAATGTCCTATGAAGGAAAGTGTTGGTTGTGCTGTATAGGGTAGAGGGATTGGAGGAGAGTGGAAAAAGATGTATCTACAGTAGTTAAGGAGATTTGTAGGATGGGGTGAGTTTTCAAGCGGTTGGCAAGGTTTAAGATATTTAGTGGGTAATGGGTGTAGGGTTTCCTTTTGAGAGCATTTATTTGTGGGATGGCTTGAAAAGTTTTTTATGTGACTTTATAGGATTGTGAGTGGTTGGAAAGACACAATGAGTAATGGTTACAAAGTGATAGGGCGCTCGGCCATATGGTTTGTCTTATTCAGGAGAGCTCTAATGGAGTATGAGATAATGGATTATGAGAATTTGCTTCAAATCTTGGAACGGATGGTAGTGTGCCCGGAGGAGGAGTATAGAAGAGTTTGGTTGGGGGATCCGTTTGGGGATTTTGTAGTGAAGTCTTGCATTAAAGCTGTGCTAACAACCAATTTTCAGATCCCTCAGAAGGTTGGGTTTGGATAGGTAAGGAACCTCCCATGGTTCCAGTGGAGGAGAACAATGGGGATCATTTGCTTCGGACATGTATGTTTTCAAGGAAGACTTGGTTTGGTTTTCTAGACATGATGGGTTTTTCTTGGGTACTCCATAGTACGTTGCTGGGTGTGTTAAGGTCATGGATGAATAGTCCATTTAGGGGAAGAGCAAAGGTGGATGGGAAATGATTCGTGAGGTGATCCTATAGTCAGTTTGGAAGGAAAGAAAATTTTAGGATCTTTGAGGGGAGAGGGAAATCTATCTAGGAAGTTCTTGATAGTGCCAAATGGGAGTTATGTTGTTTAGCTCTGAGGAGTTAAAATGTTTTGTTTAAATAGATATATGTAGGTGTTGGAAAGAATGTTTTGGAGGGAGTCATAGTAAAGGTAAAATTTTAGAAAGGTAGAAGCTGCCTCTATTAGGTGTTTACAAGTTTAATGTGGATGATATCTAGAGGTGAGCCTGGCCAGGCATGTGTGGGAAAGGTGTTACATAATGATGAGTGAGTAATGAAGCTAGCCTTCTCATTTCCTATTGGGGTAAGAGAGGCTAATGAGGTAGAACTGTTGGGTATCAGATATGCTCTAGATGTACGAAGTCTATTGGAAATATGAGGCTATTAATTGAGGGGGATTCAGTTGATGCGATTGCATGGGCAAAAAATAAAATCCTCCATGGAAGTTGATTCCAATCTCAGGGATATAAGTCGCATTCTAGCATGTCAGAAGATCTGCAAATGTTATGGCAGATTTTCTAGCAACGGCGGGAGTGGAGAGGCATGATCCTTATGTATTTCTTTTGATTTATTTGTACCTTTCTTTTCTTTTTGTATGCATCCATCCTCTTTTGGGGAGTTTGAACTGCTCTATAGTTTGTGTACTCTGTTTTGGTTTTAATACATTTTTGTGGTTACTGTTTCAGAAAAATGATTGATACCACATTGTAACTCTTGTTCAGTTCTACAATTTATGCTGTATTTATTAGTTGATTCTTGATCTCATTTCACTTTAGTATTGTTTCTTTTCTTATTGTTATGCCTTTACATTTTTTTGTGGGGGAATATCATTGGTATCACCATCCCATATTGGAGGTGAGAGTTTTTATTCCTTTACATTCCATGGAATTTTTCTTTGCACAGGATGATTTGGAGCACAGGGTCAAGGGTACACAGAAGATACACGTTAAGCAGTTCAATCATTATGGTATTCTTTCATTGCACCATGTATCTTTAGTTATATTTCAAATAATAATGCACTTTCTTGTTCGTAACATGAAAATATATGCATTGTAATTGGTTATTTTTAAGTGATGTAAGTCTAATGAGTTGGCTTGGCACTGATTACTTAATTATTATTGCTATTAAAGTTTTATCATGGTAGCTTTATTCAAGAAGTGATAAAAATACAAGTAAAGCAAAGTAGCCCTGGGGCCAAGGATAGCTCATTCCACCCTCCCCCTCCACCCCACCCACATACAGAAAATGAAATAAGAAGGAAAATGAACAGACAAAAGAAGAGGAGGCAGAAGCCCGATACCTACTACTTTCTCCAATTCTTCATCCATTTCATGATAGAAATGATGTTGGGATCTTAATATGTGGAAAAAACTTGCAAGAGAAGATTTTCATCTTGATAAATGCGGAAGGTCATTTTTATGTTGCATTAGGTCCCGTCCCTCCTCCCCAACTTTACAGTGTTATTCGTGCCTTTGATCTTTTATCATTTTCTTTTGGTATCCATTTCTTATTCTTTTTTTTTACGACGAAGAATCCTAGGGGTGTTCCTTGGTTTGGTTTGGGCCGAGCTTCACCAAAAAAAAATAACACGAGCCGATCCGAAGCACTGACCCATCCAATTAAGTCCGATATTTGCCAATCAATTTTTTTAGAGAGAGAGAGAGAGAGATGGTATATGTGCACGACAATAAATGGGTTTAATTTAAGTTTGACGGGCTTCAAATTAAAGCCCAAGCCTGGCCCAGTAGACAAAATTCTTTGCCAAGCCCATTTGTTTAGGTCTCGTTCAGGCTGGGTTTGGACAAATGAATTGTAACGCCCCGCCCTTTTTCACTCACTTCTTTCTGAAAATCAGAGTCTATTTTTTTTTATAACAGAGTAGAGTGATAGAGAGCGGGACGTCACGACGCGAGCTAAGTTCGAACTTCTAAAGTCCGACCCTTAACTGGCCAACCCTATGTGTGCATGGACTCAGTCCAAGAAAACGGTTCACACATAGCAATATAAACATGCGGAATAAAATCATAACATGCGGAAACATAATAGAACACAGTTCTATTCCATTCAGATAGCAAAGTATGTCAAGTCCTTAATCATCATAACGCAATTATCCAATAAAACATCCAACCATAGCAAATTCATTTAAGTTATTACAATCCGAATTCTAGATATCCAAAATACAAGCCCGTGAGTATCTTAAACAAAATATAAACTATAATCCTCCAAGCTCCTATGCCTTGCCCGTTTTGCGTTCATCGTTCTCCTTGTTTCGTTTATCATCAACTAGGATAGAAGTAGGGCGTTAGCACAACGCGCCCAGTAGGTATTCCAATTTGGGTTAACACATGGGTTAGTACCAAAAATCCAGATATAATAAATATATCAAATCCAGTATAAAAAATCATACCATACTTATAAAAACATTGTATCCAAATCAGTGTATGATAATAAAGATCCAATCATACCGATAAAAACCAGAAACCTTGCATGATAATAGAGGTCATAATCATGCCGATTCAATTCCATGCCATGCTATTATATGCAATGAATCCCACTAATCACAAACTCATAGTATCCTCTTGATGGGATTCTCATCATCAAGGTATCCTTCCACGAGTATTTTACGGACGCCCCGACGGAGTGTGGATCTCCGGATATATAGTATTCTCTTGATGGAATGCTCATCATCAAGGTCTTCATACATAGTATCCTCTTGATGGGATTCTCATCATCAAGGTATTCATACATAGTATCCTCTTGATGGGATTCTCATTATCAAAGTATTCATACATAGTATTCTCTTGATGAGATTCTTATCATCAAGGTATCCCCCCACGAGTGTTTTACGGACGCCCCGACGGATTGTGGGTCCCCGGTTACCTGTCATCCCTCCCATGCCATGCATGAGATGCAAATACCACATGCTATGCAATTATACAAAATCATAGCATTTGAAAGCTCATATTTAAAACACTTGCTATTTTATCAAATAAACATAGCATATAAAATCACCATTTTAAACATATCCTTTGCAATATAAATTCATCAAATCAAGATAAAAACAATGTACATAAACCCATGGTTTTAAAGAGGTGAAATCCTACCAAAGACCGCTACGTGTCCTTGCGTCTTTCGTTCGGTAACCGCTCACGATCGTAAACGCCTTGTGAGGTCCCGTTACCTTATAATGAAATAAACAATCAAAACCAAGTCCCACTTGATTTACAATTTTTTAAATCCATAAACCAATCCCTATAGTTTATCATTTCCGCCGTATTACCAAGTTGCCATTGGTCTAATCTTTAATTAACAATTCATTCATTTAATCCAACATACGTAACCCTATGTTCATCAAAATAATCCCCATAGGATTTGGCCACACACCATGGCCAAACCCCTGGTCCCTTACTTTCACTTTATTACCAAAATGCCATTATACTTATCCATAGCCATTTACCTTCCTTATTTTCATATATTTACAAGATTGCCATTCATGGCTAATATAACCCATTTTAGCAAGTATTTACAACCTTGCCATTGCCTCCAACAACTTAGGCTTAGGTTCCAACACATAGATTCATTTATTTATTTTAAACATCCATAACACTCCCAATGACCCTTTTGAAATAATTCATAACGATTCCATCAAAACATAGTTCCAATAATTCTACATAATTACCATATTGCCATCTAAGGCTATGATTCCATTGTTCTCACCCTACATCCCTTTAAAATACACCCAAACATAAACTCATAACTGATTCATGGGGTTCGGCCAAACATCATGGCCGAACCCTATGTCCATTTATTTCACCTATTAACAATTTTGCCATCACCTTCATCACCTTAGGTTTAGGTTTCTAAAAGCGATCCATAAATTTATACATTATACATAACATTCTAATAATCCACAACCATAGATCCATAAATAAAACCTTCCTTTCCTTTAATCATATTAGGCCCATTCAAGACCCATAAAAATTGGTTCATCATCTTAGGTCCATAAATGACCCATAAAAATTCCTTAACCATTTAAGTCCATAAAGAACCTCATGGGGTTCGGCCATACACCATGGCCGGACCCATGATCTTTCATTTTAGCCTTTAATTACCACTTTGCCATTATTAGAAAATCCATAAATAGCAACTTTTCAAACTTAGCATCCATCCTTCTATAATTAGAAGGTTTCCAAATTAATCTCTACCTTCCAAAATTAGAGACTTTCCAATTTAATCTATACCTTCCAAAATTAGATACTTACTAATTTAAACTCCTCCTTCTAAACTTAGAAACTTACTAATTTAATAACCATTCTCCATATTTAGAAGGTTTCCAAATTTATCATCCTTTCTTCCATAATTAAATAGTTTCCATTAAATCAATCAAAATTCAAAAATACCAATACAACACCATGTATGGTCGAACCCTATGGTTCATAATCCTCATTTTGAAATCATTCATCCCATAAAATTCCTTTAATAAACAACTTCATGGGGTTCGGCCAAGCACCATGGCCGAACCCTATGGTTCATACCCTTTTTATTAAATCATTTAAACCCCTATGGATTCACTAACCAACTCCAATATAAATTCCATATGGCCCATTAAATTGATTCACGATCCTTATCCATTTAATCCCTTCAAAATCATATACCATTATCATCAAACTTCCATTTAAAATTTACCAATCTCTTTCCATGGGGTTTGGCCATACAACATGGCCGAACCCTATGGTTCATCACCTTCCCTTAGATTTATTTTATTTATCTCCCATAGTTTTCTTCCATGGTTTTCCAACCATAAAAATATAATCAACAACCTTCCATTTAAACTCCTTTAAAAACATATATAATTTCCCATGGTCTCCATTTAAAATTTAAAACATAAATAACCTTTTCCATCCATTAACATTAATACCATGATCATCTATCAATTTTCTTCCATGGGGTGCGGCCATACACCATGGCCGAACCCTATGGTTCTTTTCTTAAACAAAAACATCTAAACCACTTACCGGTTCCGCGACTCCTTCGGTTTTCCGTCGCTCCGATTGGTTCTTGCTCTTCCAATTCTTTTTCTTTCTTAGCCTTTTCTTGTGTATGTCGTGAACCACTTTGTTTTGCTGCTCTTGTGCTTGCTGCTGCCTCTCTTCCTTTGATAATGATTGCCGTGCACCCCTCTCCTTCTCTCCTTATCATGGTTGTTAAAATCTTACGATACACGATTCGTATCTTATGATTCATACGATATGATAAGAGAAACGGTTCGTATCTATCAATAAATCTTACGATTCGTTTAAATAATAGAATTATGTAGTTATTAGGAGTGTGAAAGCATGAAACATTTCGTTTTAATGGTTTTTAAGACTTGAGTTGATGAGCATTTAAGACCTTTCGATTTTTTGAGGATTTTTTTAGTTCATTATTGACTTTTCTCAGTATAGTTGGATTATATACCGGTCTTATACTTTTGGGAGTTGGAGCATTGAAATTTGAGCTCTAATGAACTAATTATATAGAATTCACTTAATATTGAAAGAAAGTTGAAGAATTGCGTATGTTATTATATTTTAAATATATTTTATGTTGTTTCATATATTAAATATTTTTTAGGGAAAACACTTATGAATCTTACGATTTTACGATTTACGATACACGATTTGTGATTTAAGATGTATTAACGATTTACGATACGATTCGATTTTTACAACATTGCTCCTTATATTACCTTCCTTTTGATCACAACGTAGAAAGTGCTAAGATAAGACTTTCCCTTATGCCGTGTGCACTACCCTTTAAATTAGACATTGCTAATGCCGTGTACACCTTGCTGCCCTTCTCTTTTTGATTCATGAATGCCGTGTGCCTCTCCTTTGTCTATTTCTATCTTTTAAATAAAACTCCACATGGTTCCATGTTAAGAAAGTGCCTTTAGCGCCCCTTCCTTGTTGCCTCTTCCATTTTATTAAACCTTCCCTTTAATCCTATTCTAGATTAGATAACTTCCTTGGCTTCCATTCCATGCGCGTAACATATAGATATTCATATCTATCATGCGACCAAGCCATCTATATTTATCTCTAGATATCTTCTTTATTTAATCTTAGATATCTTCTCAAGATATTCTAACATATCAATGTGGATATGAAAAATCCCACATACAATTCAAATCCAATAATTCGGCCATGCACAATCATTTATTTAATTTAGCCATAATGCATACTCTTTTTATTCTACCCCATTTAAATTTATTTGAAACCATTTATCAAAATCGTTGGGTCTTAATTGGGCAAAGACCCAACATTTTACCCATCTTAGATCCATATCTAAAATTCATAATTTAAATGGGTAATTTCCGTAAATATTTATAACTTGAAAATCCGAGGTGTTACGTGAATACCCCTACTTGAGTACGAAGGCGTTGGGTAAAACTCCAGATGTACGTAGCCCCCTGCAATATTGTATGCATTTCTTCTTCCTGGTACAGTATTGTTACCATTTAGGAAAAAAATCATCTTGCAATTCTTTTTTTATGATGATCTCATTTTTTTATAAAAATTAGATTGATATACAACATCATCAAAGGAAGCTTGACATTAGCCCTAGGATAAACACATTCAAATCAGCAGCACACCTTACTATACTTTTAGTGAAGTTATTAACATACCCATTAGATCTTTCCCCTCCCCCTCCCCTTTTCAAGTTATAAGAAAGTGAAACACTTTCGCCATTCCTTTTCTGCTATAACAGCAGAGGAAAGGAAGTTGTTGGATGTTGCTTTATATGTTGAGCTTCTAAATGATTTTTCAGTTGAGGAAGATGGGTTGTGACCGTTCTTCGAGTTTTTGGAACCTGTATTTATTTGTATGATTGATCTTATTATATTGCAACCTGTCATGAACTTGTGGATTCTCTAACGTCAATCCTTTTTAAAGGGGAATGATGATACTGTCAAGAAAGCCATCTGAAAGAAATAAAGAAGTTTTTCTTTTGAGCCATAAAAACAAAAGAAATAAAGAAGTTAATACTCCTGATGCTTTGAATCCACAATTTTACTCACAGCACTTCCAATGCTGAATTCTTAACAGCCCCCTTGAGCAACTTCTTTAATAGTTTCATGCAGTATTTGCGTTACATATCTTTCTGTATTCTTGTACTCTTTTTTAGCACTTAAAATTAAATTGGACATTTTAAAATTTCATTGATATATTGGTTTCTTTTGTACATTTTTCTATATCAGATAGCTATTTTCTATGAACTATGTGATTCCTGTTCTTGAGTTTGATGAAAATTTATCTGATGGCAATCCTTGTATTATATCTTTTTTATGTATATTACTTTTCTTCTAAAGAGTTTTCCCCTTTATATTCTAGGCTTGTTGGTGCCGTATGGATGCCATATCAGAACCTCTTCTTTGTGTTTTACAATTTGACACGTTGACTATCTACAACAGCTCTGGTGAGTGAGACTTGTATTTGTCTTGTTTCTGTTCTCACCTTTTTTAACTGAAAGTTGATTCTTCTTTTATTTTATTACCCAAATTTGAGATGCATTTTTTTTTCGAAGGATATAGTAGTGCTTTTTTATTTTTCTAGTTGTTTTAACATGCATTTGCAATTATTCTTGTGTTAGTAAATTTAGACTTGTCATGTTGCAATCAATTTTTTTTTGTTGATAGAGTGATTAACTTTTGCACTATGTAGCACAAACTCTCAATATGTATGACACACCCATGTCGGACACTTGCACCTTTGTTATACACTCTCACCCATTGTTCATGGACTATTTTAGTGATTTTTAACATTGTTTTTCATGATGAATAAAATAATACATCACCTTTCTCCTCTTAAATCCTAATTAAATTATCAATATGTTTGTCACTTAATTGGTTAGTGTAAAACTAGTAAATTATTCTCTCAATGTTATTTTTGCACCTTGTTTTCATTTACATAAATTTAAATCTAAATTTATTTAAATATGATGCCGTCCCCATGTCCTATTTTTTTGGTTTGCCGAGTTTGACAACTTGCACTTCTGTTGAACTCTAATATTTGCATTTGTACCCATGCAACTTAGCATTTGCATATAGTTAGTGTTAGCTGTCACATTCATTGATTTTTTTTTCTTCCAAAAATTGATTTGATGGTTGATTAAAAATTATACAGGTGAAATCAGTTGCATTCCACTCCCTCACTCCATTGCATCAGTTTGGCCTCTTCCATTTGGCTTACTCCTCCAACGAGCTATTGATGAGAGCCACCCACCCTATTTATATTTTCCATCTTCAAGTCCACTATTGAATGTCCGAGATTTATCTCGTTCAAATAGAGAATATGGGTCCAATCCTCAAAATAATGTAAATATGCTCAACTCATTGGGTCATAATTTTATGGGGAGTGTATCATCATCAATGTCGTCTCATCTGATTTTGAAACATCCATCGGAAGAGCCACAGGTATGTTTTATTGCTTTCTTTTTATGAAGCAAATTTTCTATTTTTCTCTCATTTTTTGAGAGATTTATATTCTCCTGTTTTCCCCTAGTTCTCGTAGTTTGTTTAACAATAAAAGAAATATGTGAGTTTCTACTACATGATAAGTTAAAGTTTCTGTAGATCATATGAATGTCTTGAAGGGTAGTAGATTTGATTGTATAACTGGGATAAGCATCATGTCACTTGAGATAGGAAGTCACGGTAACCTTGATGGTGACAAGAAATAATACTATGGGGGTATCCAAAGATCTCACTCTAAGTCTCTAGGGGCAATAGATGGAATCCTAAGTAGCATTCAAGCCAAGAGGAATTCATTCCTTATGTATGGTCACGGTCCCCAAGAAGCCCTCAAGATTCATAATAAGCCTCACATATATGACTTATCACCTAGCATGGTAAGTCATATCTAGATGACTTGATGGGGCTCTCTTACCTGTTTATTCAGCCCCACATGGATGTGTTGCTCCACTCAAATTCCCATGAAATAAAAGTTGGATGTGTTAGAAACGTTATGCCTTTTTATATCAAAGTTATGCATGAACAAACACAACCAAACACACTTTGAGGAGAAGATTAAAGACATGATGATGTGTAGAAAAAAAATCATAGGCAAACAATTGATCAAATAGCATGTATGTAAAATTGCTTTTTTTTTTGAGTGATAACTAGAGATTGCATTAAGACTTAAAAAGAGTACAAGAGGCGGGTCTAAAAGGTTTACACTCAGAAAAAGAAAAATACAACATACTAAGATAATCATAACCAAATCCTAGTCTTACTAGATATAAGAACCAAAAATAAAAAAGAACAGAAATCATGAAATAGTACAATTCCTCTCTCAAAGTTGTAGAGAAAAAATTGCTTTAAGCATGAAAAATATTTAGGCACTTTCATTTTAATGAGGATAGATTGTGCAACATAAAAAAGTTGACAGTATCACACCATTTTTCTTTTTTTTTTTTCTCTGTTTTGTTTTATTAATTATTATTTTTTTTTGGGGAAGGGGGGGAATTATAGATGGTCTAAGATTCAATCCCATTCTTTTGTTGGTACAACAAGAAAGAATGAGATAAATATTCTTTGCCATTGTCACCACAAAGAATTTTAATGTTCCACTGAAAATAATTCTAGATCCACGCATGAAATGAGTGAAAAAGAGAAATTCCTTCATCCTTATGTTAAAAAACAAGAGGTCATTGTAGTAAGACGCAAAAACTAGTTTTGCATCACTATATTATTTGTAGAGCTAAATGTTGGGCAACAAGAAATTGACAATAAAGATAAAGTACACTTGGCTGAGATCCATGGTAGGATGGATTTGTGGAGTAACAATGATAGAATGGATACATAGGAGGAAATGTATTGGTGGGTCTAATTAAATTGAAAAGTTAAGGAATAGCATTTTAGATGGTTTGGACATGTAAGCAAGAATAAAAACAACTTTAGTAAGTCGGAAAGTTCTTATTGCATATTTAGTGACCAAACATGGCTTTTGTAATGCCACGCTCCTGCCAACATAATATTGTCCACTTTAGGCCCGCACGACTTTGCTCTGAGGACCCCACACCAGGAGGCCCTCCAAAACGCGTTGTGCTTTATGGGAGGAGGCCTACTTATATATCACAGGAAATCACCCTCCTCCCACACGCCCAGTACCAGGCGTCCCTAGCTTGGCTATTTTTTTTCTCACCAGGGGTGCTATCTGGCCTCAGGCTCTTGGCCCCCATGGGGCAGGGTATCACACCTACCCACCTTAAGACCAGAGCCGCCCTCGGCTCGACCATGCCGGACCAAACACGCACTAGTCCACACCTTCAATCTGAGAGTTGAACCGTGCTCTGATACCATTTGTAACGACCCGTCCCACTAGCACAATATTAACCGCTTTGGGCTCACCTTCGGGGCTTGCACGACTTTGCATTGGCGAACCAACCCAAGGTTGCTCCCAAAAGGCCTTGTGCTAGAAGGAGAGAGTTCCAAGCTTATATCCCATAACAATCCAACTCCCACTGGCGATATGGGACCTTTCACGCCATCCTGGTTGTGATTCCCCGCCCTGTGGGGGCCAGGAGCCTGGGGCTAGATAGCACCCCTGGTGAGAAGCCAGGCTAGGGACGCCTGGCGCTGGGTGTGTGGGAGTAGTCCTACATCGCCCAACAGGGGTGATTTCCTATGGTATATAAGTAGGCTTCCCCCCATAAAACTCAACGCATTTTGGAGGGCCTCCTGGTGTGGGGTCCTCAGAGCAAAGCCGTGCGGCCCAAAGCGGACAATATTGTGCTGGCGGGAGCGGGGCGTTACAAATGGTATCAGTGCATGGTCTAACTCTCGACTGTGGGCGTGGGCAGAGCCGAGGACGGCTCTGGTCTTAAGGGGGATAGATTGTAATACCCCAGGTTTGTAAGAGGCGAGAATGGGTTCCTTGAAAGTCACTAGGATGGAGTGAAAGGTCCCATATTGCTAGTGAGAGTTGGATTGTTGTGGGATATAAGCTTGGAACTCTCTCCTTCTACCACAAGGCCTTTTGGGAGCAACGTTGTGTTGGCTCGCCAATGCAAAACCGTGAAGCCCCCGCAGGTGGGCCCAAAGCGGACAATATTGTGTGAGCGGGACGGGTCGTTACAAATGATATCAGAGCACGGTTTAACTCTTGGACTGAGGGTGTGGGCTGGTGCGTGTTTGGGCTGGTAGTTGGAACCAAATTCGATGGTAGAGCCGGGGACGACTTTGGTCTTAAGGGGGGTAGGTTGTAGTACCCCGCCCGAGAGGGGGCCCCAGCTGAGAGACCAGGGGTCCCGCAAGAGGAGAGAAAATTCGCCAGGCTCCAATGGAAGGCTGGGCATGTTTGTGTATAAGTCCCACATCGTCAACAGGGGTTGTAAACCCTAGTATATATATTGGAGGCTCCCTCCTTCCTAGCACAACACGTTTTAGAGGGTCTCCTAGTTTGGGGTCTTCAAAGCAAGGTAGGGCGGGCCGGGTGCTGGACCAAAGCGGACCTAAGAAGCACCGATACGGATACGCGTATCGGATACGACACGTATCCGATACGGGGATACGGCAAATTTTGAAAAACTAGTATACGGGTGTGGTGGGATACGCCGAATTAAAAAATTATTATATATACATATAGATTAGAATTTAATAATCACTAGTTATTACGTTGAAAAGTATAAAGCATTTCAATATATACATATAGATTAATATTTTCTAAATATATGAGTGGTCTATTATACTTTATCATGGATTGAATCTTATAAATTAATTTTAGCTTTCAAATCCATTCTAATAACAATATAGTTAGTTATTATTATTTTTTTAAAGCCAAATCAAGAAAGCTACTTATCATAATATTTTAAGTTTTTAACTCTTAAATGAAATTTATTATAATGATTATGTTTTCTTTTATTTGAGAAAAGAAATTTTATTTCTCATAAATAATAATTAGATAAAATTATGAGCAATAGGTAATTATCTCACATTAATATAATAAAAATAAAGAAGACCTTTTAATAATAATGATAATGGTAAAAATATTAGATGGTAAATATAATATTAAATTATTGCAATAAGGTAAAAAAGAAAACATTATAATTTTTACTTCCAGCATAAATAATATTGTATTTAAAATAAAATTTTATTACTTTCTCTTTAAAATAATTTTTTGACAAAATATTAGGGTACACACGTGAGCTTTTAGCAAACTTAAGCGAGGTCCTTGGGTTAGCAAACTTAAGCGAGGTCCTTGGGTGTTCACCTACAAACCCTAATGCTCGTTTCTCTTTCCCCCTCTCTATTAAACCCTAGCCGCCGCCGTTCTCTGTATTTTTCCCATCAACGAAGAAGAAAAATATCGCAGAGAGAAGAAAGGAAAGCAGGTGTAAGCGATTTTTTTTTCTTCAATCTTTTCTCCATATTTCTTTTTTCTCTTTCCATTCTTTCTCTCCGCCGTTTCATTTATTCTCTTGAGGCGTATCCCGTGCGGAATGTCTCGGCCGTGTTCCGGCCGTGTCCCGGCAGTATCCTCTTTATTTGTTGCCGTATCCTTACCCAGATACGCGTATCACGACCCAGATACGCGTATCCCGGGGAGTATCCATAATTAAAATATTTTTTAATTAATTGGATACATGCCCGGTACGTATCCGAGCGGTATCCGGCCGTATCCGTGTCGGATACGTACCAGACACGGGTACTTCACTAATTTTGAAGTATCCGTGCTTCCTAGAAGCGGACAATATCGTGCTCGGTGGATTGGGGCGTTACAAATAGTATCAGAGCACGGTTCAACTCTCGGACTGCTGGTGCTTGTGTGGTTTGGTATTGGAACTAGGACTGGTTGTTGAGCCGGGGACGACTCTGGTCTTAAGGGGGGTAGTTTGTGATACCCCGCCCCTGGGGGGCCCAGCTGAAGAGACCAGGCGTCCCACAGATGGGAGATAAATTCGCTAGGCTTCCATGGAGCACTGGGTGTGTTTGTGTACAAGTCCCACATCGCCAAAAAGGGTTGTAAACGCCTGGTATATATATTGGAGGATCCCTCCTTCCTAGCACAACGCGTTTTAGAGGGCCTCTTGGTGTAGGGTCCTTAGAGCAAAGTCGTGCGGGACCAAAGCGGACAATATTGTGCTGGATGGACTGGGGCCTTATGGCTTTTAAGTTGGGTTTGGTGGAAGGTGACACTTGCAAAGCTGACCCTAGTTGGAATGTTCTTATTGTTGCAACCACGCTGAGTTATCTTACCATAAATAGAGCTGGAGTTGACCTAAGTTGCAATCATAGTTTTAATTTATTGTTTCGTCTCATTGTAAAGTGATAGGTGTAGGTGATTAGAATGATTATGATATTGTGCAGTTAGTTAATGTGCCATCCAATATTAAGTCATTGCATTATGCTTGAGTTTGAATCTGAGCTGTGTATCCCATGTTAGGCACTTTTTGTTCAAGAGAAGGGCAAGCTGAGCGCCATGAAGGATTATGATGAGAGAACAATTTGGACCAGTGATGCTGTTCCTCTAGTTGCTTCATATAATAAAGGTTCCGTTGAGGTTCTTTTTTATTATTATGACATTTTTTGTTTCTTTATTTTTTGATATCTTTCCTCTGTCAGGCAAGATGCAGCATTCTTTGTGGTTTGTTGAAATTATTAATTCCAACATTGAAGCAGCCAGTGCTAGTACAACAGTTCATGCAGTTGTGGCTGATGTAATATCAAAAGAGTTCCTCTTGCGAAGGATATGGCAAGGAAAATGTGCTCAATCTGCTGCCAGTAAGGTGTTGGTTTGGTATATGATAATTTTCCACTAATGTTAATTGCAATCGTGATTTATATGGCATTTTATAATTTATTACGTCAAATATTCTATATAAGCCTCAATTTATTGGAGATTGGATTCTATAAATGTAACTTCTTTTTCCGTGCGCAGACACTTTTAATTGCTTATTCTTCTTTTTCTCCCTTGTGAAGCATTATTGTTCTGTATCAGTGACTGTTATGTACAACAATGCAAACTTGTACTACTTTTTCAAAAGAAGGTTCTGTGCTATGTATTCACATGTGGAAATCTTTCAGCTATAGGGTCTGAGGTTTCATCTTCTTTGTAATTAGACCGAATATTCCGCCTTTAAACCTTCACATGAATTAGCTTTCATTTGACTTTTGATGTCATACATTCTTGTGATTTTTTGTGGTTGAGGGGTGAAACTGGTGTTGGCTAACTGATGTAGGGGACACAAAAAAACAACCCTAGATGATTAATGCAACTACGGTAAAATAATTTTATATGACCTAATCTACTATGGCTGATATTAAGTTCAATTAATGAAAGTGGTGTCGGAATTTTTTAATAGATTGGTTTTGCATAAGGCACTAAAGATCACCTTGATCACTTTTATTTCTAAGCGCAATGGCCCAAAAGAGCGTTCTCATTATAGACTGGGATCAACTTGTTTGCATTTATTAGGTCATTTCTAAACCGTTGGCTAACCGTTTGAAAGCAATTCTCTCGAAGATTTGTAGGAGACCCTGAATGATCTTTTATTGGTGACAAGCAGATTCTAGATTGGGGGTTGGTGGCTAATGAGGTGAATCATATTAAAGAAGTCCAAGGAAGAAGGGGTTTTGCTCAATATTGATATGGAAAAAGGCCTACTACCATTTTGATTGGGATTTCGTTGATTTCTTGCTTTCTAAATTGGTGTTCAATGATGGGTGGAGAAGATGGATGTCAGCTTGTTTGACGGATGCCTCTTATTGAGTTCTTATTAATGGTTCTCCTTGCGTTCCTTAGAAATAAAACTTTTTGGGGTCTTAGGTGGGGAGACCTTATCTCCTTAACTGTTTTACGTTAGATGCTGATGGTTTTAAGAGATTGATGTTGCATGTCAGGGAGATTAGATTCAAGGTTTCAGAGTGGGCAACGAAGATTTAGTGGTCTCCCATCTTGAGTTCTCTGATGATAACTTTTTTTGTTCCACTGATGAGAGACAAATATTTGGGGTGAAGGCGATTTTGAGAACTTTTGAGATAGTTTTAGGACTTTGTATGAATTTCGGTAAGAGTTCTATGATTATTTGAATATTGATGAAGAGAAGCTAAGTTCTCTTATTTGCATTTTGGGTGTGTGCCTTGGGCAAATTACCCCTGAAATATCTCAGTTTGCTTATTGGGTTAACTCTAGATCTTCTTCTCTTTGGGTTTGGGTGTTTGAGAATTTTGAGTGTAGATTGTCATTGTGGTTCGGAATTATTTATCTCTGGTAGGACTACTCTAATTAAGTCTTGGTTGGTGAATTTACCCTTGTACTACGTGTCGCTTTTTGAACACCTGACAGTTGTTGCTAAGAGACTAGAAAAATTGGAGAGGGACTTTTAGCGAGGGCTCCAATGAGGAAAGTTTTTCATTTGGTGAATTGAGGGGAGGTGTTGAAGCTGATTAAGCATGGTGTGTTAGGTATTGTGAAGCTGAAAGATAGGAATGAGGTGTTACCAAATATTGTGAAGCATGGTGTGTTAGGTATTGGCAAGTAAACCTAATTTTCTTTGGGGAAAATGTTATACTTTTTGTTCGGGGAGAGTCAAGGGGACTGGGAGTGTATTGCGTCCAAATTAAAGAAGGGATCAGGAGTGGTGAGAGCAGTCTTTAAAATGGGGAGGAACCCGTCCGTCATTGGAAAGTTTTTCGAAAGACTTGTAACTTCGTTTTAGTTTTTTATTTTCTGATATTAAATGCTAATGAAACAATTCACATAAAGGATAGTGAAGCTAATAAAAGGCCACATTGGCATGTACATTTTTTTTGTCACATTATGTAATTTTATGTTCTTTAGGGTAAATGTTGATGATTCTGTGGACATGATTGTATTGTTATTTTTCTATACTTGGCCAGGTTTTTCTTGCGACTGATGATGATGGAGCTCTCATCATTTGTTTTCTTCTTCAAGAACAAAAATTACTACTTGCTGTAAGGCTTCAAACTGATGAGTGCAATAATGAGATTATTGTTGGTGTTGAACCTCATATGAGCTGGACTATCCCTGCAATTGCTGCATCCTCTGTGACTGTAACACGGCCAAGGTAAGGAGACTTCTTAATAGTTTAAATCTTTGTTTTATAGCAATCAAACCACTGCTACATCTTGCTTGTCTTTACAGGGTCAAAGGTGGACAACTACCATTTGCAGACATTGTTGTGTTGACCATGGAGAACAATCTCCTCCTTTATGTAATCTCTGCATTCTATCTCTTCTAAAATTATTCTTTTCTGTCCTAAAGTTCTCATTTTCAGTATTTTTTGTTTGTACTTACCCTGTTTTAAGTCTCTTGTTTGGCTACTTAAAGAACTATTTTGTCTTTTTTATTTATATTTGTTATTCTCTCATTCTTTCTGTTTGTTTATATATATACATATATATATGTATGTATGTATGTATATATATATATATATATATCTATGTATATATATGTTTATATGTATACTATATATTCATACACTTGTTTATATATCAGTAAAAAAGAATGCCTGTAGATTTATGCATATGAATGTATCCATTTATATTTGGGATCCAGTGGAACCCATATTTGATTTAGATCTCTTGTTAAAGTTATCAGTTATTCTCATCATTCCAAAAATCTTATTTCTGATGAATTCTTGTATCGATTGTTTTAAGGGGTGTTCTTTTTCTTTTGCTGCCTTTGTGCTGCTTGGCTTTTCTATGTTTTTGGCATGGATTGTGTCTTTTATTGTTTTTAATGATGTTACCATTTGAAAAAAAAGGGAAAAAAAATCTTTTACTTTGACATATTCCCTTCTTTGCTGGCTTTTCTTTCCTCTTATCATTTTCTTTTATAGAGTTTCCAAAGAAATAGGGTGACACAGGACAAAAGATAGAGTAACCCTAAATGCCTAATGTGGTTCCCTAAAAATTAAAAGAGATGAAAATACTGCATCCTAAATCTAAAATGGGCTGAAATTAAGCAATCAATTAATATTTACAATTAATTAATATAAATCTATCACAAATACTCACCCAAAATATTCTTGGAATTTGATGTAAACAAATACATGAGAAGTTAAAGAATGGAATAGTTTAGATTTAAATGGGCACATGGGTTAATAAGTTAGAAACTTAGGCTTGGACTCAAAAGGGTAATACGGATGGGCTGAATGAAAAAAGTTACAAAGGTCCTTATGGGTTACACTTTAATGGGAAGGGATATGTGGGGGTTACAAAAGTAAAAAAGAGAAGACTCTGGAAGTGGCGATGGAGGATTAAGGGCTACAGGAAGATTTTCTTATGGCTGTGATAGGGGAAAAGTCTCTGGGAAGGGGAGACGGAAGCAAGACAGGGGCAGGAAGAGGCAGCAGCAGCAGCAGTTAGAGGGTGTATTGGAGAGGCGGCAGCAAGATCTATGGCTTAGGAAGGGATAACAGTCAGATGGGAGGTAGTTGGGGTGATGGCGATGGCTATGGGAGCCAAACAAAGGGTGGCTATGGAGGAGTATAGGTCTAGAAGGGTAGCAGCAACAACGGCAGCAAGGGGATGGGTTTATAGGGACTCACGGGCAGGGAAAATCTAAAAGGAAAAGAGAGAGAAGAAGAAGAAGAAAAGAGAGAGAAGAAAGAAGAAGTACCTGGAGAAGATGGATGTGGCCTCTCGCCAAGGCTTCTCGCCCAAAGGATTCACTCCTCACGCCAATACATGGCACAAGCATGGTTTGCTCGAAAACTTAAATTTTTATTTTCATCAATCGTGTATTTCATGCCTCAAAGGCTACAACTTGTATAAAGACTTATACTACTAAAAATAAAACAACAAAAACTATTACTAAACTACCCCTAATCAAATAAAGCACTTACATAAAATAGAAATTATGAAAATAACAACTATATCCGCGGTGATGGTATGCTCCACATCATAGGGTTTCACAATTTTTTTCTTATATGGTACCATTTCTTCACTAGTATTTGTATATTTACCTTGCCCCCACTTCCCGATCATTGATAAGATGCCTATGGTTTCATCACATTTAAATATGCAGTCTGGAAAGCAATGCTTATGTAAGTACTATTTGCCACATGGCATGGGAAAAGGCTTGGTTTCTGACAGCATGGGACATTTACGATTGGCAACTGATTGCCATGAGTTGAAGATTGTTGGATTAGCAGATGCTATCGACAATAAAATTAATGTGATCGTGAATAATGGTCAGGTATGCCATTTTTTCATATTTTGATGCGTTGATTATTTATTTTACTTGCTGGTAAGCCTTTATTTTCTGATATTACTTTGTAGCACCATGTTGGACTTCTTCTAGCTGGAATAGTTTTTACTTGTTCAATGGTAACCATCATCAGCATTGTCCTCATTGAATCCATTTTTTTGCCCATCTATCTGGTGATTTTACACTAGGTGTATCTTATTTAATGTATTCATTAGCTGATGATAAACATGTTATTTAGCATATTATGAAGCTTAATTATCCAATGGATGACGAACATATTAGACTCATTTGATCGAGAGTATTCAATGCTAAAAGGAGAAATATAAGAAGTGATCTATCAGTTCTTCACATAAATTAACACTAATGTTTCTTTGCTAATAATACTCTCTCTCTCTATAATATATTTATATTTACATAGGAATGGTCGCGCACACCTGCTTTTACTACAATATTGTTCTACCCATCTTGTTCAGCCTGTTCTGCCCACCAACATGACTTATTATGGCCTTGTGCTAGAGTTGTTTAAGCTATACGCTTGAAAAATCTAGGCTTCACCTTAGTTAGATCTGGTCAAGGGAAAACCTAATTCATCTCCAACTCCATACTACCCCTCTGAGTATTAACTAATAACCTATACATAGTAGAAATTTCTGCTTGTTGATATTCCATTATGTGTCACTTTGAATCATGAATGTAGGAAACTAGTGGTTGTCAGATGGCAATCATTCTAGTGAACTTTGCACCCCTAATATGAGTTCTTTATTAGATGAGTTGGATGAAATTGGAAATGATTCAGTGCCACCTCATGATAGATTTTAATTTGTAGTTAATACGTACTTCAAGAAGAAAGAAGAACATCTTGTGACTTTGAATAGTGGATGTAAAGGTTATAAAGAGAAAGCATAGGTGGAGGATAACTTCTTAAAATTGTGAATTCATTCTAGGAGAAAGTCTTACAACAAGCTGTCATCATCATCAAGCCATTTATTCCATTAATCTGAGGTTGACATTTATATTTGGATTTGACAAATTGTTTTCCATGGGCTGACTGCATATCTGACTCTCATGAGACTCTAACCCATGAACTTTAGGCTACAAGAATGTGGGTTTTTATCTTATGACACGATGTTGATTATATGTTGGATTGTCACCATCATCATCATTAAGCATTATCCCATTTATTTGGGGTTGGCGTTTTGAGTTCCACTTTTCCGTACTCTAACATATATCTACCCCTTTAGAGTAAAACCATCTCCAAAAAAAGTCAAAAGTACTCTTAACATATATCTACCCCTTTACATCAGTATACAGGGTTTTGGCACATTAGGAAATCCCCGGATAGAGGTGGTGTCTCTATTCAATGCCGTTCTCCAGCTGTATGTTCCGGCGCCAGGGTTGTAGTCCAGAACCTCTCATAGCAGGAGTATAGTATACTGATGGTCCAGGGTACCGACACCTGAAAGATTTATAACAAAGGAATCGATAGATAATTTCCACATTGGATGATTTTGCCATAGGAGAATTGTCTGAAAAACCATAAGGGGAGTACGCCATTCCTGAACAATTTAATAAAATAAGGGGAGTACGCCATTCCTGAACAATTTAATAAAATAAGAAATGTGCAAAGAAATTGTCCCTATAAAAACCTTATCATTTGTTACCCCACAGTCTATCATGTCTTCTTTGTCACTTCTCTCCCTATTTTTAATGGTATTCATCTCCTTGTATATTCAATTTGTAACTTCTCAACTTTGTTTGTTGAGTCCATCTCTGGTCTTGTACTAAAATGACAAACCACCTCAAAAGAGTCTCTCATTTTATCCTCTATTACCCCTATTTTTAAGGTCTTCCTAATATAGTCATTTCAAGCCTCGTTTATGTCATTCAACATAGGATGTACATCTCCATTACCCTAATGTTGTCTATTTGTCGTTTCCTCATTTTTTTGAGCGGTAACAAATGTGAATTATATTAATAGAAAAGTTGAGTACAAAACCCAGGAAGAAGATGTTCGAAAAGGGATAGACCCAACAAATAAATGTAATAAAAAACATCTAAGAAAAATACATCACGTAAAACCAAAGCCAAACAAACAAAAGTGAAAGCCGATGAGCAATAAGCAATCTCTAATTCTGTCTTCCTTAAAGTTGAAAGATGCTGGAGACACAACTGTCAATTCCATTCTTCGCAAAAAAGTTTGCCGCCTTGTTGGCTGTGTGACTGACTTGGACAAGGGATATGTCAAGTCCTGAAACACGGGCCCGAATCTCCCTAACCATGGCAATCAATCTCAGGGAGACCTTTTGCCCTTTTGATAGTTTTTGATAGCATTTGCCGAGTCCCTTTCAATTATTAGATTTCTATCCTCGTAATCTGCCCAAATGGTTAGAGTTTTCCTAATACTGAGCAGTTCCGCCTTATTTGAATCTCTATTCCCCACTGATTCTGTGAAAACCAATGATGTTTGGCCTCTATGATCCCTGAGAACACCAAATATCCCCGCTGATCCCGATTTTCCCTTAGAAGCTTGGTCTACATTGAATTTTGGAACACCTCTTTGAGGAGGTGACCAATTGACCGAGATTATTGGTTTCCTAGAGTGTCCTCTTATGCAATGATGACAAAAGGTCGTTGGCTTTAAGGTCCTTGAATTCTTTGTTAGATAGGAGCCAAAGGCAAACCCTTCATTTGGCTTTTTGAAAAAGCTCTTTGACCTCTTTGCTTGTCAGATGCGGAGTCGGTCAATCATCTTTTGCTCCATTACCTGATGTCTTAACAGATCTGGGTGCACTTCTTGCAAATGCTGGGTATTAAGTTTTGTTTGCCCAGAGGTTGGTCTGACTTGTTTAATGAAGAGGTGGTGATGTTAGGTTCTTCTTTTCGACGAACTCTTTGGACTACAACAATGCTGAGTATAGTGTGGTCTATCTGACTAGAACGAAATAAGAGAACTTTTCAAGGCAAAGAAGGATCCATATCGAACCTCCTAGCCATTATCAAACTTCAGGTGTCTTTTGTGGATGGTTGGGTCATTGAAGTTCAGGGGAATTTCTGTGTCAGATTTATGCAGAGATTCGGCATCAGTTGATTATGTTTCGTAACAAACAAATTCTCGACCTACAATTTCTTGGTTTCCTCCACCGATGGGATTACTCAAAGTAAATTTTGACAGCAGTTGTATGCGTGAGGTTGCTTTGCAGGTTATGGAGGACTAATCAGAAATGATTTGGGCCATACTTTGCTTTCTTTTGCTGGTCCTCTCCCAACCGGTTCTGTTAGATGTGGAATTATTTGCATCATGGAGGGGTATTTTGGAGTTGGAAAATTAGGGGTTAAAGGGAGTATTTTTGAAAGAGATTCTAAGGTTGTTGTGGGGTGTGCTATAGGTGCTCAGTGTCCATGATTCTATTTAGATAAAGTTGAGCAGATTCGGCACACTACCTCTATCCATGATTTTCGGATTGCATGGGGTAATCGGTCAACAAACTCTGCCGCAGATGACTTGGCTCGTCAGGTGTGTCTATATCAATGGAAATTGTAAATAGACTATTGTAATTCGAGAGGGTTTGTTTTGTTCTTTTCTGTTAGAGTGACCATTTCGGTCAATCTCTTATAGTGTACATTCTTTCTTCTCTTTTTAATAAATTATGTTACCTTTCAGAAAAAAAGCTCTTTGATCTCAATGGACTTTCCTTCAGAGATTCTTGAATTTCTCTCTTTCCAAACACATGAGAATATGCAAAATTTATGCACTCTTCCACAAGTCTTCAGCAACATAAAAGTTTAGATTCAATTTCTACAAATCGGATCAAGGAATTTCATATCTAAGAATTCCCAATTTACCCAATGTCGCAACAGCTCGTGTTAGGAGAAAATCTGAAGCTTTGATGGATTATCAATCTCAATTTCACTCACAAGAAATAAAAAAGGCCTAAAATTTCACTAGGAAAATTGACACCATGCCAGATTCACTAATGAAATTAAAATTTGATTGAGATCTAAAATTGAATTATGGAATTAAAATTAATTATGATAATGCCGAATGCAAGTATTCGAAATCAAATTTAAATGCAAAAATTCCAACAAACCATATGCATAAATTAAAATTAATTCAACATATATTTAGATCTCTGGTAGTCAGGGCTTGGTGGCAGTTAATTTCAGATAGATCCGTAGTGGGGAATCTGTACAAAGGAAATATGCGTTTGTTGGTTGGTAAAGGCGATATGACCTTCTTTTGGAAGGATCTTTGGATGGGTGACAGACCTCTGAAGGATTTGTATCCGAGGCTTTTTAGGATATCTAGGAAGAAGTGCGCCCTAGTGCATGATTGTTATTCGGTAGAGGGCCAACATATCACTTAGCACTTTGACTATAGGCCAGAGTTACGCTCTTCTTAGGAAGGGTACGGAGATGATCTGTTCGCTCAGGTAAAGGTATTTCCTTTATTTGTAGGAGAAGTGGGTGAATTGATTTGGTCGGGTGATTCATCTGGCTTTTATTCGGTCAAGTCCATGGTTGAGCTCCTCCTCCAATGGCAACTGTGATGCCCCCACCCAAAGTCCCACATCGGTTGTGGACTGGGTGGTAGGGGTTTTATTTGAGGAGGTAAGCCCCTCCCCATCGTGAGGCCTTTTGGGCTTGGCTTGGTAGGCCAGGGCCCAAAGCAAAGCTATGCGGGCCTAGGTGGGTCCAAAGCGGATAATATTGTAATGGGTATGGTCGGGTCGTCGCAAGTAGTATCAGAACCTGGTTCAACACTTGGACTGTGTGGGCTCTACTTACGTGACGTTGCCTGCCTGTGTGTGTGGACCCCTGTCAGTGTAACATGACAGAGCCGGGGACGGCTCTGGTCTTAAGGGGGATGGATTGTGATACCCCACCCAAAGTCCCACATTGGTTGTGGACTTGGGTGGTAGGGGCTTCATTTGAGGAGGCAAGCCCCTTCCCATCACCAGGCCTTTTGGACCAGGGCCCAAAGTAAAGCCGTGCGGGCCTAGGTAGGGTCCAAAGCAGACAATATTGTGATGGGTAGGGTCGGGTCGGGTCATCACAACAACTTTATTCGGATTTTGCTGTGAGCTTAGCCTAGAAAGGTCTAGGTCCACCTAGAATTCAAACTTTTGAGTGGTGTGCTCTTAAGGGGAAAATCCTCACGAAAATGGATCTTAGAAGGAGAGGTTTACTGAGATCATAAGAAAGTGCTAGTTGCTCCCATTGTGGTTTCCCGGAGGAAGACGTCGACCATTTATTTGTGAATTGTCCTTTTGCTTGGAATTTGTGGCTTTTGCGAATCTCTTTGATATTCCTTGGGTTCTAGATAGAACTTGCGTTGGAACTTTGGGATTGTGGTCTCTAACAATACTTGGTCCCAAAGTGAAAGCTACTTGGAACAAGGTTCCAGCTGTAGTACTTTGGACCATTTGGAAAGAAAGAAATTCTAGGATTTTTGAAGGAAAGTCGGTCGAGGAAAGCGAACTCTTCTAAAAGGCAAAATGGAGTTTGAGTATGTGGCTTTTATTCGATAAAGAGTTCAAAGGGATAAAACCAGGTGATTTCTTTATGTCGTGGGATGGTTGTATGAGTGACGTTGCTAAATCAGCTAGACCTTCGTGTCCTTGGGTTCCACCAAATCGGGATGTCATGAAATTCAATATAGATGGAGCTACTAGGGGAAAACCAAGTTCGGCAGGGATAGGCGGTGTTCTTGGGAATCATAACGGGGTCACTTCTTTGGTGTTCTCAAAGTCGGTTGGGATTAGGGACTCAAACGTGGCGGAACTGCTCAGTATTAGGAAAGCTTTGACTTTATGGTCAGTCTATGGGCATGGATCATTAGTGATTGAGGGAGACTCGACAAATGCAATAAAATGGGCTAATGGATTAAAGCGTCTCCCTTGGAGATTGATTACCACAATTAGGGAGATTAGGGACCTCTCTTTGGGAATCGATGTATCCTTCGCTCATATCAGTCGCATGTTAAATGGCGTCGCCGACTTCTTTGCTAAAAATGGAGTCAACAATTTAGTCTCAGGAGTGTTTTTTCTACGAGTAGATAGGACTTCTTGTACATATGTATTGGACTGTCTTTGGCTTTTTAGCCAGAGATGTCATAGTTTTTGTTTAGTTTTTTCTTTTTCGGTCTAGTTCTCCTAGATCCTGTTCTGCTGTTGTACAACTTTTTCTTATTAATATATACCGAAATGTTACCGCTAAAAAAAAACCATAAATTCAAACTTACTTGTTTACTCCAAGCCAAGAATTTTATTGAACTCAACTTACTGTGTACAATTTGGTCGACCGTAGCCTTCTTGTGTAATGGTTTGACTAGTGAAAAAAATTAGAGAAATAATCCTCTCTACTGCACACGTCGATACTTGCTATTGTTTCCTATCTTCTAATTACAATTCAACCATTGAGAGCTTGATATGTGGCATTATTACATCACAAAGGAAATTAAAAAAAGTAAACAAATGATTCCTTAAATCTTTAAAGAGGAGTGTCGAAGGAGAGTACCTCTTGAGAAGAGCTAGAGCTTTAGTCTTGTGACTAAAGACTTGGCTTAATATTTGACCAAATGATATACATATTTATTTTTAAATAATAACATGTGAAAGTAACATTGAAGAAAGAGGAGATGAAAATGCAGGATTTCTCTCTCGTGGAACATCGTGATTATTGACCAGCATCACTGGAGATGAGGGATTGGTGGAACAAGAGTTTGTCTTTGTTTGTTAGGAACATACCTGAATGGAGGGCTGGAGATCTTGTTCGAATCTTCGGAGCTGTTGGTGTTGTTTTTGATTCATTTGTGCGTTTTATGACGGAGAAGGAAGCAGATGCAACAATTAAATTGTTTGATGGTAAAGTGGATGATTGTAATGACCCGACCCGAATAAAGGGCTTAGGGCTTGACTCAGCAAGAAATTGTCTGCTTTGGGCTTCGCACATAAGCGAACCCGCATGGTTTTGCTTTTGGGCCCAGGCTCACATGGCCCAGTCCAAAACGAGTCCTGCTAGTCAAGAGGGGCTGGCCTCATAAATACCCCAATCACTCACCCTTCATTAGCGATGTGGGACTCCCACATCGGTTCAGGTATCACAATCACCCCACCTAAAGCTTCGAGCCTCCCCCAACTCGACCTGGTCCAGCTCAACAACTCCAGGGAAGGAGGAAAGGCCCACACAGTCAGAGTGTTGAACTCGGCTCTGATACCAAATTTGTAACGATCCGTCCCGCTAGCATAATATTGTCCTCTTGGGGCCTACACACGGACCCACACGGCTTTGCTTTGGTGAGCCAACCCACTGTTGCTCCCAAAAGGCCTTATGCTAGAAGGATGAAGGCTACTACTTATATATCAGGGAATTTCCAATGCCACTAATTTCAAGTGAGTTTTGCGATTCTTGGTCTGGAGAAATGGAGGGATGATCGGGGATCTGTTGGGAGGGGTATACCCCTTGAGCCCTCATTGCAAAGAAAGTCAACAAAGCCTATCCCATGGTACCATACCACTTCTCATCCAGATAGAAGCTTTCTCAAACTTGGGTTGGGGTGGCTCGTATGGCAAACTCTTCGGAAGTGGAGATCAAGGATGTTGTGGGACTCACACGTCACACGTCTGGTGATGTGGACCCTAGTTAATATCTAGATTCATTAAATATTGAAGGTCAACACAATAGATTGTAATTAGGATACACTCATTTTATTTCCTTTTTTGTTCCCTAGATTGTCTTTATATTTTCTATTTAAACACTGTATCCTCTAAGAGGAATACATCATCAATATATTTGACAGAGATAATTCTCTCCCAAATTCTTTCTCTATTCTTTTTCCTTATTTTTCATATTCCTATTCTACATGGTATCAACCAGGGAAGATTTTCTTTTTTTGATTTTCTTAAAATAACGTTCCCTTTCTGCAGCCTTAATCTTCTCCGACGAGCATCACTGTTCCGGTGAAGGGTCTGCCGGCAGGAGACTCCTCCTTCCCTGTTGTTTTTGACAGAGCTATCCATCTATCCCATTGGATCTCTGTTTGGAACTGGTCTTCTAGGGTTTTTATTGGATATCTTATTCCACGATTTTTTGAAGCAACCATACCCAGATCTGATTTTTTTGCTTAGATCTGGCAGATCTAAGCTTCGATTACCCTCTTCTCTCTTCCACTGGTGTCGCCCCTGGACCCCCTCCACTCGCCTAAGGTGGACCTCCCTCCTCGGTCAACGGTGGCCCCGCCCAAGTGTCTGTTTCACTCTGCTGCTCACGCCGCTGCACAGTTTTTCTTCTGCCCAGATCTGGAAGCTGCGTCCTCATTCCCTCTATTGCTGCTGCACACAGGTTTCGCCATCCCTCTGAATTCCATTAGATTGGGGTGTCCCATCTTTCATCTACGGTGGACCCCATTTTTTTTGGTTTTTTCTGCAACTGTTCGGTGCCACTGTACCCTTAGATTTTGCCTTGTTTCTCTTTGATCTACCCACTTGTTGATTTTTAGGCCCTACCACTTGCACCTATATATTCGCATCTCCCTCTGCCTCTTCTGCATACAGATTTGCGACTGGTTTGTACCTTGTGGGGCCCATTTCCCGCTTCTTCTTCTCCTGGCTCCCCATAGATTGGTCGGATCACGACGGTATTACTCAATGAGACGAACTATTTTGAGTGGTCCCATTTTGCCACAATGTTTTTAAATGCAAGGCAACTCTATTCAGATCTTGATGGTACTACTCCCCAACCGGCTAAGACTGATCTAACATTATCCATCTGGAATGCAAATAACTCTCTGGTCTTGATTTTTTCATTCTATGGATGCCCATGTGCGGCGTCTCGTCTATACTCTTCCCCCCGCCAAACAGGGCCGTCTTGACACAAGTTGAGGTCTAAGGCAAAAAAGTCTAAATGGGGCCTTCTTGGTATTTAACATATTATTATAAGTAATTTTTAAATTATATATAATAAAAATAATTTATCTAAAATCTATTTTTTTACTTTTTTTTATGCAAAATTAATAATTAAATTTTTGTATTCAAATTTTACTAAAAAATCGTTTTCAATTGATAATATGGCTAATTCACTTGATTTTTCTTGTCACATTGTTAATCGTAGGTAAGATTTTATCAATTTTAGTTTTAAAAAACTTTTTTCTTTAGAAGCAATTGTTACCGACAATATTATTAGAACTGAACCGTCTAGCAAACCGTCTCCAAGGAATGTTGGCTTAAATAAGGTCCAATCGGGTTCAACTGTGGTCAAATCCAGCCAAACCCGTGCTATGAATATTATATTATAAATAATAGTAAATTATTAATTAATGTTTAATTGACGAGTTAGAATAAAATTTAGAGTAAACAATGTTTTTTATGAAAAATTAAAATTTGACTTTTACTAGTAAAATCAAGGGATTAAAAATTGAATTTTAGATTCAATTTTTTATCTACTTTTGGTTTACCATATATAATTTTAATTCAACACTATTTTGTTATGAATCATCTTAAAATAATTTAAAAAAACACTCTAGTTGTATTTTTATTTTATATATAATGGCTAAATAGACTGAAAGTCGATTGACTTTTGTGACTATTTGTAAAATCATAATAAAAATTTAGCATGGGTCGCTCTTGTAGGCTGTTATATCTTATATGTGTTCAGATTTATTAATGTATAACAACTTTGACGAGTCTGAATTAAAAAATAAACCTATTCAAATACCAAAATTCTACAGTATATAATCTATTACAATTTCTTAATACCATTATAAAATTATAATTAGACAACAAATAATCATATAATTACTTTTTATTTGAATTACCATTTTATAAATTTACATCAAATGAAAAACATTAAAAATGAATTGAATTTTCCCATTTAATTAATCTAGATAACCACATTTTATTTGATCAAATTTTCTGCCTCCCAAGTATTCTATTTATTTATTTGTATTTATAATAGAATAAATGAGAGTATAAAAAAATAATCTTTAAATCTTTAAAACCTCTAAGTTTAGAAAAAAATCCACTAAAAGGTGCTCACGAGAGAGCTACTTAAAATTCACTTGTGATTTTTTAAGAACCTCTTTAATGAAAAATCCATCTCTTATCTCCCATTCTCCCTCAGCCCTCTCTGTGCTAACCCTCAAAACCCTAGCCGCCGTCGCCGCCACTCTTGACAAAAGCTTGCGTTTGGGGCTTTTGCAGGTAAAGAGTACGAGCTTGTGAAGCGGGGACCTAAGGCGGTCGCTTGACTCGCCTTATGGTCTAGACGGCCCTGCCGCCAAAGCTGTATGGGACACTGTGAAGACTTTGTATTCTGATGGAAATAATTTTGCTCGTATATATGAATTATCTAGATTGCTGCCACTTTCCGACAGGGGGAGTTATCTCTCATCCAATACTATTCAACTCTGCAATCCAGTTGGTTGGAGCTTGATCAACTTCAATCCCTTACTTTTAAGGAACCGGCAGATAATCTGACGTTTCACAAGTATGTTAAACAACAACGGATCTTTGCCTTCTTAGCTGGACTTAACCTTGAATATGAGCCCACCCGAGTCCGGATTCCTGGGCAACGACCTCTCCCATCTCTTGATGAGGTTTACTCGGCCTTACTTCGAGAAGATCGCCGTCGTCTTGTTATGACTCCACTGCATGCTGAATGATCTGCATTGGTCACCACTCATTCTTCTATGCCTTCTATGGCTCATGGGCACCCAGCTTCCCATGGCAAGGATTTCTCATCTGATCCTCGAAGGGACACCAAAGGTCCACAGAAGAAGGGCCCTCGGTTATGTACCTACTGTAAGATGACTAACCACAACATTGATTCATGCTACAAGCTTCATGGACATCCTAAGCAAGCCAATCTCTCCGTTGCTCCTCATTCCTCTGATGTGGTTAATGATAATACTCCTGTGACTCGTCAAGATCTTAACTTCATCCTGTATCCAATGCTGTCTCCTCTCCTTCAGGTAATGAATCATCTGCCCATCATGCCTCCTTATTCCTGGAGTGTCGATTCTGGTGCTATCGATCATATGACTGGTATGTCCACCCTCTTCTCTTCCCTTTCTCCTATTTCTAGTGGTCAGGTCAAATTAGCCAATGACTCCTTCACTAATATTGTTGGGAAATGAATTGTTCCTGTTTCTCATAATTTGGACCTTCACTCTGTTTTGTATGTTCCAAATCTATCTCGCAATTTGTTATCTGTTAGTGCCTTGACTAAACATTTGAATTGCTTAGTCACATTTTTTTCCTTCTCATTTTGTTTTCCAGGATCTGAACACGAAGCAGGTGTTGAGTGGTGGTCATGAAGTAGGTGGTCTCTATCTTCTCGATTCTTGCTATGGTGGCTCTGAGGCTTGTTCGACCTCTTCGTCTTCAGATGTGTGGCTATGGCATTGTCGTTTGGGACATCCTGCCGACTCTGTTCTCAAACAGCTTGTGCCAGTTTATCTTTTACTCATTTTGAATGTGAACCTTGTCAATATGACAAACATGTTAGAAATCATTTTTACCATCTATGAATAAAGGTTCATCCACTTTATTTTCACTCATCCATTTTGATGTTTGGAAATCTTCAACTATTTCTCGCACTGGTTTTCTTTATTTTGTTACCTTTATTGATGATTTCTCTCGCATGACATAGACATATTTAATGAAACAGAAATCTGAGGTTTTTGATCACTTCCAAAATTTTTACCAGTGGGTTCAAAATCAAATTGGGAGTAAAGTTAAAGTTTTACGGAGTGATAACGGGAGAGAATATTTGTCACACTCCTTTCTTACTTTTTTAGAAAAACATGGCATCGATTCTCAGTTCTCTTGTCCTTCCACACCTCAACAGAATGGTATAGCTGAGCGAAAGAACCGTTACCTTCTTGAGGTGGCCAGATCTCTTCTTTTTACTATGGACGTCCCCTTGTCCTATTAGGCAGAAGCCATATTAACTGCTTGTTATCCAATTAATAGAATGCCTTCTCGCATTTCACAAAATCACTCCCCCATAGATCATCTGTCCTTACATAAAGCCATTCCTCACATTCTTTTACATGTCTTTGGGTGTGTTTGTTTTGTTCACAACTTTTTTGGCCATAAACTTTCTCACCTGGCTGTGCGATGTATTTTTTTAGGGTACACACCTTTTCACAAAGGTTACAAGTGCCTTGTTCCTATCACTGGGAAGACATACATATTCATGGATGTCACTTTCTTTGAGCGGGACCCATATTTTTCAGCTCCTTCTACATTTTCTCCTTCTCCTGTTCTTCCTCTTGTCCCTGACAATCTTCCTTCCCCAAGTCCACCTAGGCCTCTTATGGTATACCAATGCCGACAGTCTTGAGTGCCATCTACGGTCGACTCCACCCAGTATTCTGCACGTGCTTCAGATCCACCGGTCTCTGACCTGTCTGATCTTCCTATTGCTCTCTGCAAAGGTAAGCGCTCTTGTACTAATAGCCATCCCATTGATCGTTTTGTCTCCTATCATGGTGTTTCACCCTCTTATCGTAGTTTTCTCACAGCATTGGAAAACATTAAAATATCAAAGAGGATCGACATAGTCTTGAAAAATCCCTCTTGGAAAATAGCCGTGGATGAAGAGTTAGCTGCCCTTGAGAAGAACAATACATGGGAGATGGTTTCCTTACCTCCAGGCAAAACCCCTGTTGGGTGCAAATGGGTCTTTGCTTTGAAGCATAATCCAGATGGCTCTATTGCCCGTTATAAGGCACGTCTCGTAACCAGATGCTTCACACAGACTTATGGAGTTGACTATCAGGACACTTTTTCACCTGTCGCCAAGATTAATTCTGTGTGCATTTTTCTATCTCTTGCCACTACTCATGCTTGGCCCTTGCACCAGTTAGATGTGAAGAATGCTTTTCTTCGTAGTGATCTTCAGGAAGAAGTTTATATGCTTCATCCTCTGGGATTTGTCAAGCAGGGGGAGTCTCAGTCTGTTTGCAGATTAAAGAAGGCTCTATATGGTCTTAAGCAGTCTCCATGCCTAGTTGAGAAGTTTAGCAGTGCTTGCTACCTTATGATTTTACCCGATGTCAGTCAGATCACTCAGTCTTCATCTACCGTCTCCACTCTGTTGTGATGATTTTGGTAGTTTATGTTGATGATATTGTACTCACTGGTAACAATGATGAAGCCATTTCTTCATTCAAACAGTATCTTCAACAGGCTTTTGATATTAAGGATTTGGGGCCTCCCCGGTACTTTCTTGGAATTGAAGTTGCTCGGTCTTGTCGTGGCCTTTATCTCTCTCAGCGAAAGTATGCCTTGGATCTCTTCCAAGAAGTTGGCTATTCTGGCTGCAAACCTTCGATGGAACTCTCCTTGACACGCCAAATTTTTATCAGAAACTAGTTGGCAAGCTCATCTATCTGACCATCACAAGACCAAACTTATCGTATGTTGTTGGTGTTGTCAGTCAGTTCATGCACGAACCACGGGACACTCACCTTCATACCGTGTTTCGAATCCTACGATATATTAAGGCTCATCCCGGCCGTGGTTTGTTCTATGCACACCAACCTACTTGCCCGGTTCGTAGTTATTCAGATGCTGATTGGGCCGGTTTTCCAGATGATCGCCGTTCTACGTTTGGCTATTATGTTTTCTTGGGCTCCCTTTTAATTGCCTGGAGAAGTAAGAAACAGTCTGTTGTTGCTCGATCTAGTGCTGAGGCTGAATATCGGGCCATGGCAAATACTGCTTCTGAATTGCTGTGGTTTCACCAATTTCTTACTGAAATGGAGTTTGCTCTTGCTGATCCACTCATCATGTTCTGTGACAATCAGGCAACCATCCATATTGTCTCCAACCCAGTCTTTCATGAGCTGTTTAAGCACATTGAGGTTGATTGCCACTTTCTTCGTCAGCATATTTCAGAAGGGTGACTTTTCACTCCTTATCTGCAATCTAAGGATCAGCTGACCGATTTCTTCACAAAGTCAGTTTCCCGAACTCAGCTTGATTCCGTTGTTAGCAAGCTGGGTCCACTCGACATCTTCGAACCAGCTTGAGGGGGAGTGTTGAGGGACCCACACGTCACACGTCTAGTGATGTGGGCCCCAGTAAATGTCTAAATTCATTGTATATTGAAGATCAACACAATAGATTGTAATTAGGATACACTTATTGTATTTCCTTTTTTGTTCCCTAAATTGTCTCTATATTTTCTATTTAAACACTGTATCCTCTAAGAGGAATACATCATCAATATATTTGACAGAGATAATTCTGTGCCAAATTATTTCTCTGTTCTTTTTCCTTATTTTTCATATTCCTATTCTACAAAGGATTGGCTGCTGGAGGCGTGGGGGTTCGATTTTCGGGTAATGGTGCTACAATTACCTCCCATCTTGTTTTGGATAGTTCCAGAAACTGAAGAGGATAGAATGAGATTCTCAAATGGAGGGTCTCATTTTGCAGATGGACCTCTAAAAGAATTGATAAATGGACAGAACTGCTGGGACCTGGAGTTGTTGCAGACTGGGTTAGGATTTTTGGTGTTCCGTTGCATGTATGGGAGAAGGGAACATTTTAGAAACTTGGGGAACTTGCGGGAGTGAAGGAAATAGATGATTGACACTTGAAGATGGAAGTGTTGGAGTTTGTTCGAATGCAAATTGTTCATCCTTCTGACTCAGAAATTCCAAAACGTTTGTGGCTGGATGTTGGGGACGTTCGTTACAATGTCTGGATGGAAGTGGAACCGAGGGTGGTGACGCCAGTGGAGGATCTGACAGGTCGAGATAGGTCAGGGATTCATGATTTCTTTGCTGTCTCAGAAGAGAAAGAAGAAGGGGCTGTGGCTGGTGGTGTGGATGCTGTTGTTCAACACCAGACTATCACTGTTGCTGAGAAAGAAGTCCGGCAACTGGAGTTGCCGGAAAGGGAGAGGAGACGCTCTTGCAACAATGGTGGTAACAGCTCTAATGTGGCAGCGGAGATTTCGGTAGTGAATAAGGGACAATTGGTTTCGCAGGTGATGATTCAGTGTCAAGGGATCTCTCCTTCTGTCTCGGCGCCAGTCATGGAACCTACTGCGAATTTCTCTCATAAGGAATTGTGATTAGGGCAACAGGGAAAGGCTTTAAGAGGTTAGAAGGAGGGTGAGGACTTTTTCCATTTCTGTGATTCTGGAAGATGCATCTGCCGGAAAGGAGTTTTTATTTACCAATGTTTATGGGCCTAATTCTGATTCAGATAGAGATGAGTTTTGGAATGAATTATCTTTGACGAGACGCGACTCCTCTTCCCCTTGGTGTGTGGGTGGTGACTTTAATGCTGTCAGAAGGATGGCTGAGCATAAAGGATGTCAGAGAATCTCTAGTTCTATGCAGCGGTTTAGTTCTTGGATAGATCAGATGGAGTTAGTTAATTTACCTTTAGGTGGTGCTGCTTTTACTTGGTCCAATCAGCAAGATAATCCTTCTCTTGCTAGGCTGGATAGATTCTTGGTGGATGTGAGTTGGTTGGAGTATTTTCATTAGACTGTTCAGAGAGCAGTGCCTAGTCTGGTGTCTGACCACACCCCTATTTTGTTGGATTCTTGCTTAGACTCTTGGGGTCCATCCCCTTTTCGTTTTGAAATTTCTTGCCTAAAGGAAGATGGTTTCAAGGAGTTAGTGGAAGGCTGGTGGAGGGAAGTTATTCCAATAGGTTGGAAGGGTTATTGCCTTTTGCAGAAGGTTAAGGATTTGAGGGGTAAGATGAGGTCTTGGGCTAAAGATCGTCGTGAGGACGCTAACAGCACTGTGGTTGGGTGAGTTACAGTCCTTTCATGGACTTGAGGAGGAGGGGATGCTCTCGCAAGATCAACTAATCAGGAGGACAGAGTTAAAGGAATGCCTTAAGAAGTGATGATGGCTAGGTGGAATATAGGAAGCAACCAATGGGCTGGGACAGTTCGTATTCAATCTGGCCTGGATTTAGGTGTGCCCGAATGCTCAGTGGGCCTGCTTGGGTTCAAATTGAGCTGAACAACCCGGTTTAGAGCAACCCAGATGTCAAACTGGCGTGAAAGTCAGTGTGGAATCAGGCTTATAAGATCAAAACAGGTCAGCCTCAGTTCTGCAAAAATTCGATACTGATATATCTCACTAGACTCGGTCAGTAATCCACAAACGGATTGGACTGAACATAAGTCTCAGATGGGTCTGAACAGAGGATTCTCTCAGGTCTTTGTTCTGGTCTGGAAGCCTCCTTGATAATGACGATCTGGTTTCAGTCTATCTCAATTGGCTTGAAAACTTACCCAAAACTGTCCCATCCGGAACGGACTGACCTGTGTTACCCAACACATCTGAGCCTGTCTAACAGGACGTGACAAAACTCAGCACGAACCAGAACAGGCTGATGACGATATCTGCTCAGTACTGTCCAGGTCAGATCCAAAAACGCTGTTGGGCTGTCAATGGTTACAGACACTTGGTTCTCAACGCAGAGGAGGGTGTCGGAGTACCTCCACACGTCAAACGGAACCTTCAAATCAGGGACAACGCTGGTTGCTGTTTGGACAGGGTTGCGTCGCCTCTGCATCTGTCCTTGGATCGGATACTGGTTGGAGATTAGTCACAATAAATCTCACACGTTTCTGAATGAATCAGAAACCAGCCGTTGCAATCTGTTTGCCACACTTTGAGCCTGGTTCTGATGATGGTGGGGATCTTGAATCAACCCAAGTTCCTGGCTTGCAGGACTTCAGCAATTACTGCTGGTTGTATGGAGCAATGGCAGCTTAGACTTTCCACATTTTCCATTGGAAAAATAAGGACTATTTTATTCCATCTCTCCTCTCTCTCTTGGCTACATACCATCCTTTTTATAATAAGAAAATCAGAAACTGCCATACATGGGCTTAATGCCAACGGTCCTAAGTTACATACAGTTTTTATAAAACATAAATATTCCTAACGTAACCGACTCTAGCAATTTTAAAATGTTACGGTCCATTTACTTAATAGATACGTTAAAAGTTAAACATACCTAATATATAACTGATCCTAGAACTTAAATAACAACGGTGCAATTTATTTATTGGGTTGCAAGGTCTACTATGTTGGGCCTTTGTGCCTGACGAGTTGACCTTGGACCTGGATCAAAAACACGATTCTCTTCACCATCACAGATTCCCGCATCAAGAAGAAAGCTATTCAGGAGGAAATTAAATGGAAGCAAAGATCTAGAGTTCGGTGGCTATCGGAAGGTGATAAGAATACATAGTTTTTTCATCATATGGCTAGCTCTAGACGTCAAAAAAATTATATTCATTCTATTTTGGTTGATGGGGATTTGGTGGAGAATAGGGGTGCGGTATGTGATGAAATTGTTGCTTATTTACAAAGGTTGTATACTAAAGGTTTTGGTATGTCTGTTGTGCCTGAGTCACTTCCATTTAAGGTTCTTATTGTAGCTCAAGCCCAGCCATTGGAAATTCCTTTTGAGGAGGATGAGGTCAAGCGGGTAGTTTGGCAATTGGGTGAAGATAGAGCTCCAGGCCAAAAGGTTTTCCTATTATTTTCTTTAAGCACTTTTGGGAGTTGGTTAAGTTGGATGTCTTGGCCTTTGTTTATGAGTTTTTCGAAAGGGGTATTATTTCCAAAGATTTGGGCGCTGCTTTTATTACTTTGATCCCTAAGAAATCAGGAGCTTCTGAATTGAATGGTTTTTGTCCTATCTCTTTCCTTGGGAGTCCTTACAAAATCTTAGCAAAAATTCTGGTGAATCGGTTCAAGGTGGTGCTTCCAGTTCTCATTTCCCCTAATCAGAGTGCGTTTATTAAAGGGAGGCAAATTGTGGACTCAGTGGTGGTGGGTGGTGAGTATTCATTCGAGAGTTCTGTCTGGGGAGCCAGGTGGTTTGTAAGCTTGATTTTCAAAAAGCTTACGACAAGTTGGGTTGGGATTTCCTTGATTATGTTTTGGGTAGGATGGGATGTGGTGATAGAGGGCGCAGTTGGATTCGTGCCTGTCTTGCTACGGCTCATTTGTTGCTGCTAGTGAATGGTAGTCCCAAAGGTTTCTTTAGAATGGAGAAGGGCATTAGGCGTGGAGATCCTATGTATGCTTATCACTATGTCATGGTGCTGAGTTGTTGCACCTCATGCTACAGACCAATTCCTTGCAGGGCTTAATTCATGGTTTTCAGATAGCTCATACGGAACTTGACATCACTCATTTGCAGTATGCCGATGATAATATATTATTTCTAAGAGCTGACTTAGAGGAGTTGAGATTGATTTGGGCGGTTCTATTATGGTTCTAGCTGTGCTCGAGTCTGAAAATTAATTTTGGTAAGAATGAACTGATGGGGGTTAGTGTTGATCATAGTTCTTGTGTTCAGTTGCCTGCGGTGTTGGGGTGCAGAGTTGCCTTGTTTCTGTCCTCTTATCTTGGTCTTCCTCTTTGTCTTGGGAAACCAAATAAGAGGTGTTGGGATCGGGAGGTAGAAAAAATGGAGAATAGGCTATCTATTTGGAAGGGAAGGAATTTATCTACTGGGGGCAGAATTGTTTTAATTAAATATGTTCTCTCTAGCATCCTGTATATTTATGAGTGTCTTTAAATGCTCGGTTGCTGTAATTACAAAGATGGAAAGTATTCAATTTTTTTTTTTTTTGTGGAATGATGATAGGGATAAGAGAAAGTTCCACTTGGTTGCCTGGTCCCAGGTTTGTAAGTCTGTGCAGGATGGGGGGTTGGGAATTAGGCCTCTTCACTTGTTTAATACTGCTCTTTTGGGAAAGTGGCTATGGAGATTGGGGGAGCCTTCAGACAGTCTCTGGAAGACTATTCTTCATCAAAAGTACATGTTACCAAGTTTGGGTTGGCGAGTCATTGTGGAAAGAAGAAGGGTGTCTGGCTTTTGGAGAGGGGTCAGATCTATCTCTATGATTTTTGATTCCTATATCAGGTATCACGCTTATTCTGGGGAGCACATTTTTTCCTAGAAGGATAAATGGGTGGATGATGTTCCATTGGCTTTATCTTTTCCTGCTTTTTTTTCCTTGCTACAGATAAAGATGCTAAGGTTAGGGAGTGTGTGGATATGCGGTCTGGTCAAGCAATGTGGTGTCTGCAGTTCAGACGACAGTTGGAGGATTGGATGGTGGAGGATTGGTTGGCGTTAATGGCTCAGTTGAGCAGTGTTTATATTTTGGGAAGTAGTGATGATAGGCGAATTTGGGATCCAGTTTCTCATGGGATTTTTATAGTTAAATCCTTTTGTGATAAGCTTATTTTTGCTGGCGATGTGCCTAGGGTGAGTTTGAAAATTTGGAAGGGGGTTTCCTCTTTCAAGATGAAGATGTTTGGGTTGTTGGCTACAGGCCCGACTCAACCCGTAAGCTAGAAAAGCAACGGCTTGAGGCCCCATCTAAAAAAGTCCCTGAATTGTCGTTAACTTTCCGTGAAGCACTAATTCTTATTTTTTATTCTCTTAAATTAAAAACTTGAAACCGGCGTTAAAGAGCCCAAATTTGGCCTCCTCAAAACCCTAAGCGCAAAAACCCTACCACTTTCCCTTCTCTCTCTCCCTCAAGGTTGTCAAAATCTCGAATCGCACGATTCGCATCGAGTCGGGAGGTTTTACGGTTCGAATCGGTAGAAAATCAGAAATAATTAAAAAAAAATGCGATATATACATGAATCGTGACTCGTGCGAGTCGACTCGCACGAATCGTCGACTCGCACGAGTCACATAACAGTTGTTGGGTTCTGTTTTTTTTAAAAAAAAATTTTAAAATATTATAACAGGTGAAAGGTCTCGAAAAGACCTTTCACCTACCCCTCCCTTCCCTCCTCTTTGCTCCTACTCTTTGCTCTTTGCATGTTGTCTTCGGCTACACAAGGAAACGGTGCCTTCCCTCCGACGATTCCTTCGCTCCTCTGCTCTCGTGGATCTCCTCCTTCTGCAACCATTCGCAACCATTCGCAGATGCAAGGTATGTTCTCCTTCTGCAACCATTCGCAACCATTCGCAGATGCAAGGTATGTTCTTCTTCTACTGCTTCTTCTTCTACTTCTTCTTCTTCTTCTTCTACTTCTTATTCTTCCTCCTTTTTTCGTTTTTCTTTTCTTTTTCTTTCTTCTTCTTCCTCTCTGATTTTTCGTTTTTCTCTTCTTCTTCTTTCTCTGATTTTCATTTTTCTCTTCTTCTTCTTGCTGTTATTTTCGTTTTTCTCCTCTTCTCTTCGTCTTCTTCTTCTTCCTCTGTTTTCGTTATTTCTACTTCCTCTTTTCTTCTTTCTTCTCTTCTTCTTCTCTGTTTTCGTCATTTCTTATTCCTCTTTTCTTCTTTCTTCTCTTCTTCTTCTTCTCTGTTTTCGTCATTTCTTATTCCTCTTTTCTTCTTTCTTCTCTTCTTCTTCTTCTCTGTTTTCGTCATTTCTTATTCCTCTCTTCTTCTTCTTCTCTGTTTTCGTCATTTCTTATTCCTCTTTTCTTCTTTCTTCTCTTCTTCTTCTTCCTCTGTTTTTCGTTTTTTCTCTTCATCTTCTCTTCTTCATCTTCTTCTCTTCCTCTTCTCTTCTTTCTTCTCTTCTTATTCCTCTGTTTTTCATTCTTTTTTCTTCCTCTCTTCTTCTTTCTTCTCTTCTTCTTCTTCCTTTTCCTCTGTTATTTTCGTTGCTGCTGCTATCTTCTTCTGCATCGTGTTTTTGAAACTCCCAAACAGTCCCCTCTCTCCTCTCCTCTCCTTACCATTTTCTGCCGCATGGAAAAGATAATTAATTTATAATTTTATGTTTAATTTAAAGTTAAAAATAATCTAAACAGATTAAATTTTAAAAAATTAAAAATAACCTGATTCAATTTAAATGAATTTTTAAAATTTACAAATTTCTCTAAAACTTTAGTTGAATTTTTGAGGTCAATAATATTTTAGGTCATGATTTCTAACGTTAACTTATATTAATATACTATGTAAGTTTATTTATTATAGTTGAATTTATCTCTTGAAATATGAATGAAAAAATATCAGAAAAATTAAATGAGCTATAAAACATTGATCTCTCTAACAATATTACATAATTGACTAATTAGAGGCCTTTCGCCTTTTTTTATTATTTGCATAATAAAAAATACCATTTAATTAAATGGAGAGAGAAATCAGAAATATTTATCTTCTTCTCTTCATCTTCTCTTCTTCATCTTCTTCTCTTCCTCTTCTTTTTCTTCTTCCTCTTTTCTGTTTTTAGTTCTTTCTTTTTCTGTTTTATAATTGCTGTTTTATAATTTTGCTGTTTTATATCTTTGTTTTTTTTATTTAGTATTTACATAATGTTGTAAATATATTAATATCATATTAACATATTTTTATGCCTTTTTTTTTTATGATATTGTTTTGGATGTGGCTTTACAAATTTGTAGAGACTAAAAACAGTTAAAATGGTCCGAGGTCAACGAAGTGGTGGGAATGAAGGACAAGATGAAACATGGCAGTTTTGTACTAGGGTAGAATCGGGCAATCATTTGCATGTGCAATGCAATTTTTGTAAAAAAAAAATGTATGGTGGTATATATCGAATGAAAAATCATTTAGGAAAAACAAAGAAGGACGTATCGGTATGTGACAAATGTCCAGAATCGGTGACCCAAAAATGTCTTGAGTTGATGGGGCACAATGTGGACACAAAAAGGAGAAAAAGAGAGGCTCAAATGAAGGCTGGAAGACCTGAATTTTACTTTGATGATAAGGACACAATAAAAGGGAAAGGACCGATGGAAAACTTTGTGAATTTGGAGGATGACAAGAAGCAAACAACTCTTAATAGAGTTTGGAAAAAAGAAGATAGAACAAATGTTTGTTGTAATATTTGTCGGTTCTTCTATGCAAATGCCCTCCCCTTCAATTTGGTAAAGAGTCCATTTTTTGAACCCATATGTGAATCAATTGGGAGCTTTGGAAAGGGTTTGAAACCCCCAACATATCATGAGATAAGAAATACTTATCTCAAAATCGAAGTTGAAAATATAGAGAAAATGTTGGAAAATCATAGAAAGGAATGGGTAAAAAAAGGGTGCACAATTATGACGGATGGTTGGACTGATGGAAAGAATCGGTCTATTACTAATTTCCTTATCAATAGGCCAATGGGGAGCGTATTTTTGAGAAGTGTTGACACCTCTTCAATTTCCAAGAATGCAGAGAACTTATCCAACCTTATAGATTCAGTCATAGAAGAGGTGGGCGAGGAAAATGTTGTGCAACTTGTCACCGATAATGCAGCACCATATGTAAGGGCCGGTAAAATTTTGATGGACAGAAGGAAACTATTATTTTGGGCTCCATGTGCAGCACATTGCATTGATCTTATGCTAGAAGAAATAGGGAAGCGGAAGTTGGAGTCTTCTACTATTTCCGATGCAAAATCAATTGCAAAATTCATTTATGGTCATGGTTTGGTTCGGTTCTAAATTTAATGAGGCATTTCACGAAGAATCGTGAGTTAGTTAGGTCAGCAGTAACAAGATTTGCAACAAGCTATTTTACATTGAAGAGCATACTAAAATGCAAATCTGGCCTACGAAAAATGTTTATCTTGGATGAATGGGATTTAATGCCTCTATCCAAGACTGAAGGGGGAAAAAAGGTGAATGATTTGATTTTTGATAGTAAATTTTGGAATCGTGTTAAATTTTGCACTAAGGTTGGAATGCCTCTTGTAAAATTGCTTCGATTAGTTGATGGAGATGAAAAATCGGCAATGGGATATATATATGAGGGCATGGATGGAGAGCAAAGAGATTGAACAATTGAAAGAGATTGAACAATGATGAAAAGAAATACAAGCCATACTGGGCCTTGATATGCTCGTTGGAATCAAACAACTCCACCATCCTTTGCATGCAGCTGCTTATTATTTGAATCCTTCTTTCCACTACGATGAATCATTTTAGCCCAGATGTTGAAATTAAACGGGGGTTGTATCAATGCCTTGATAAGTTGGCTATAGACATGGATGAGAGGATTAAGATTGATGAACAATTGCATAATTTCAAAACTGGAAAAGGATTGTTTGGGGATAGGATGGCATAGCAACAAGGAAGAAAACAACCAGGTATTTGGTATTTAGTATTTAGTTATTTACTATTTACTCATTTATTATTTAAATTTAGAATATGATTTTTTATCTATATTTTATAGCCATTTGGTGGGATGATTGGTGATGAAAATAAAGCATTGCAACGTGTTGCGATAAGGATTTTGAGTTTAACTTGCAGTGCAACTGGGTGTGAGCGGAAATGGAGTGTGTTTGACCAAGTATGTTTTATTTCTAGCTTTAATTAAATAAATACAAATTTTTAACATTTGTTTAAGAAGTGGAGATAATAATCTTATATGTTTGATACTTTGATTGTTTTTTAGATTCATACGAAGAGGAGAATAGGTTTAGAGGCAAAAGGATGAATGCCCTTGTATTTGTAAAATACAATTTACAATTACAAGTGAGACAAACTTAAGAGATTTAAAGAAAGGTTATGATTCTATTTGCCTATCGGATGTGGAATCTGATGATGAATGGATAACTGAAAAAGAAGATCCAGTTCTTCCAGAAGACAATTTTTGGTTGCAAGCCGACGAGATGTTTAATGAGGAAACGTGTAAGCCTTTTAAACTCTTGAAGATATGTATATTATAGTTAGATTTTAGAATACAAAATTTATAAAATATTTGATTTTTCTATTAACAGGGGTTTATTCAAGAAAACGAAAGAGAGTTGAAGGAGAGGAGGAAAGCGTTGAAGAAATTAGTGAGGGAGATGTGGAAGATGGAAGATGTTTTAGATGATATTGATGACAATGATGATTGATGACAATGACATTCTTTACAATATTAGATGTTTTGTATTTTGGAATGTAAAAACTTCACTTTTAATGCATTTAAAATCATTTTGAGTTGGTACATTTTGTCATATATTTATGTCTGTGTATATTTACTTATATATTATGAGAATTGAACAAAATGTTATGAATCTCACGATTCTACGATTTACGATTCACGATTCACAGTTCAGACCCCTAAACCGATTCACGTTACAATTCGTTTTTGACAACCTTGCTCTCCCTTATTGTTTCCCTCTTTCTCTATGTCTCTCTATTTCTTCTCTCTGCTGTCTCTCCCGATTCCTCTCTCTCGGTTCCTCCCTCTCACTCGATTTCTGTCTTTTTTCTCCCCTTTGTTCTCTCATTCTCGATCTCGTTGGAGAGCAACAGCAACAAGATCCAGGGATCGGATCATGAGGACGCCGTCGATCTCTCTCACCCTTGCTCCAACGCATCACTGACGCTCGGCCGCCCGATGACCGATCTAGGGTCTCTCTCCCCCTCTTCTTCTCAGCAGTAAACTCTCTCTATTTCTTCCTCCATTTTAGTTTAATTTCCTCTGTTTACGGAAATGGGTTTATCGATTTGAGTTACTGGTTTGAGATTGTTTACTGATGGGGATTTATTTTTTGGAATTTCAATTTTATATTTTGTTCTCGTCCCTCTGATTTTCTTTACTTTCTGTTGTCTCTCACATCTCATTCGCTCTCTTTCTCTCATTTCTCTGTATTCTTACTTTGGTCTGATTGCTCAATTTGCGGCTGACTTGCCTGGTTCACTGGGCTCGCTGCTCCATTCTGTTGCCTTTCCTTTGGGTTTCAGAAAAATCTCATTTTTTAGGTAGGGAAAATAAAACAGCTCTTAGAATTTAAATTTGGAACTTAGTTTAGTTTAATACCTGTTTATAAATTCTTAAATCAGTTTAAAGTATTTCAGATCAGTTATTTACATGCTTCTGAATTTCTGAATATGTTTGGTGTATCCTAAATCAGTTTAATGTATGTTTTAGAATTCTAATTCTGTTTAATATCTGTTTATGAACCTTAAATTAGTTTAATGTGTTTATTTAACTTTATTTAGTTTAATATGCCTTTAATTTAGTTCAGTTTAGTATGTGTTAAGTAAGGAGATCAAAACCTTGTATGCATTTATGTGTTTGATCAGTTTAAATGGTATTTTGTTAAATATGCGTTTTATTTTAAGTTGCATGCCTTTACTGTTTTGATGATTAAAGTACTAATTGTGACCAGTGATCTGAAGCATGTATTTTGCACTTGCTTTTTAGTAGGATGATTAAAATGTATGATGATTTGGTTCCGTTTGGGTCTCACTAAGATTTTTATTATTGCCGAAAAACTTAAATACAAAAATTTAATTAATAATTTTGCATCTCAAAAATCAAGGAAAATAATTTTTAGATAATTTTTTTTATTATATAATTGAAATTTTAATTAAATATTACTTATAATAATATCTTAAATTCCAAGAAGGTCCCATTTAGAATTTTCGCCTTAGGCCTTAACTTGTGTCAAACAAGCCCTGGTTGGCTGGTCTGGAGAAAATTTTGACAATAGATAATTTGAGGTTGCCTCGTATGCTCATTGTCAATGCTTGCCCTATGTGTTTAGCCGATGAGGAGTCTGTCAATCATCTTTTGGTGTATTATAGGTTTACTTATCAGATTTGGTGCAACTTTTTAATCGAGTAGGGTTGGATTTTTGCATGCCGAAGTCTTGGTTATATGTGCTTAATGAAGAAGTTATTCTTGTTGGGAGCTCTTTTTGAATGGCTCTTTGGAAGGCTACAGTTCTGAGTATTGTATGATTTGTTTGGATGGAGAGAAATTCCAGGATTTTTAAAGGGAGAGTGTCATCTGTTAAGCACCTTGTTGAAGTTATTAAAAGCAGAGTGACTTAGTGGATGGTGGGTTCTGGAAAATTCTGGGGAGTTATGGTATCAGATATTTGTCGTGCTTGGAAATCACTAGATCATTTCTTGCCTCAGTCAGTTCCGGTAGGGTCCGTGGCTTGTTCTCCTCCTGCAGCGGGACTTCTTAAAGTTAATTTTGACGGCAATTGTGTGCAAGAGGGCTGGTTTAGCAAGATATGGAGGGATTATTCGGAATGGGTTTGGTGTTTCTGTGCTGTCTTTTGCGGTTCATCTTAACAATGATTCTGTTCTAGATGTGGAGTTATATGCTTTGTGAAGGGGTGTTTTGGCATTGGATGAGTTAGGAGCAGTTGAGAGTATCTTAGAAGGTGATTCTAAGATTGTTGTCAGTTAGGTTGTGGGGTCTCCTTGTCCTTGGTGTTTCCTAGATAAAATGGATAGGACTCATCATTCCATGATATCTTATGGATATTCACTGTCTTGGGTTCCTCGTCAGCCAATTCAGAGGGTCATGAGTTATCGTGTCAGGGTGTTTTTCTTTCTTCGGAGATTGTAAACATTTTCATGTAATTTTGGGTTTGTTTCCTTTTTTTTTTTCCTAGGTTGCTTGCGGTTTGTGCTTGCTCCCTTTTTCTCTTGATTAATGAAGTTATCTTTAAAAAGAAGAAGAAGTTGTGGATGAATTTGGCTTGATCTTGTTGTGTGGTGGGTGACCAAGACTTGCTAATGGAGATTGTTCTCTTTTAATTTTGTTGGTTTAATTGCTAACAAAAGTTTTGGATCTAAGTCTTCAATTATGGTAGGCACCCATACATGCTATGGGGAGAAATCTTCTTCTATTCTAATAATTGGAGAGAGAATGTTGACATGTCATGTACATGTGGAGCTCTTATCTTCTCTTCCTGTCACTCACTATTGGACCATCAAATGTGGCCCTAACCATGTAGCCACCATATGGGCTCATTTTGTAGTGTTTTTAGGCCATTTAGACCTTGGGAAAGCTCTCTCTTGTATCATCAATTTTTCCATGAAATTGGGGAGCCATTTCTACAATCTCATCAAATAATTTTTCATTTGCATTTTTGGGCCTAGGATGTCGTCATCACCTTTGCAGTAATAACTTTTGAGTGAGAGAGAGAGAGAGAGGTGAACCGAAAGTGAAACATAGGCTGCGTTTGGATGAAAGGTAAATTGAAGGGCTTACCCTTGACCAGGGGTTACCATTATGAATACCCTTTGCTACAAAAGGGTTTTTAGATGTGAGATTGGAGGGGTAAAATCTAACTTTTTACCCTTACCCTCATTTACCCCCCATTACTCGTGAAACAAATACAGCCATAGAGAAGAAACTAAATTAAAAAAGAAAGAAGACGATAGAAACCATAGAGAAGAAGAATGAAAGTCACATTATCATTAAAGACAAAAAATTTGAATCAAAGATTTGGACCTTTTAAGATACGATGAAATAAATCAATACAAGGAGATTCAGATCCATATTCTGTAATTGTATGAATGCCGTTTCCGGAGATTTTGTCATGTTTTTTTTTTTTTTGAAAGATAACTTTATTAAAAAAGCAAAAAGATACAAAGAGGGAGGCATCAAGGAGAAGTCCTCCCAAACAGAAACACCAAAATTATAAGAAATTGTTAACAATTTCCTCATTTAAATACACCCCCTGTCTAGCCATAGAATCAGCAGCGGAGTTTGCCGATCGCGGAATCCAAGCAATCCTGAAACCAAAGGTAGCAATAGCATTACGAATCCTCTCAACTTTATCAAGATAGAGCCAGGGGCAAGGAGAACCCAGCACCCACCCCACCACTACCTTCGAATCACCCTCCACTAAACTCCCACGGAACCCTAACTCTTCTAACTCCAAGATACCTCTCCACAGTGCAAACAATTCCACATCGATGACAGTCCCGTTATGAAGAGGACCAGCAAAGGAGAGCACAGAAGATCCTGAATCATTACAGATAACCCCTCCATAACCTGCTAGACCAACTTCCCTCATACAACTCCCATCAAAATTGAGCTTGAGAAGCCCAGCAAAAGGCGGAGACCAATCCACAGAAGGATGAGAATCTGAGAGACCACTAAACACATCCACCAAAGCCCAATCTCTATACAACTCTGCAACAGAGAACTGACGAAACTTCAGCTGCCCAACCACCCACGAAGCAACTCGCAACTTAATTTTTTCAAGAGTCCGAGACAAAGAGCCAACCTTCCCCTGAAAAACCCTCTGATTTCTCTCTAACCAGATGGACCAAACAATACTCAAGGAAGTCGCTTTCCACAACTTCCGACGAAAAGAGCTTCCAAAAAACACAACATCTTCATTAAACACTCATTCCAAAAATTTGGAATACAAAAAGCAATGCCTAAAAGCTGGAAGAAATACTCCCAAATCCGACGAGTAACCACAATGAAGCAGTAAGTGATTCACTGACTCCTCCGCAGAAAGACAAAGAGGACAAGCGTTAACAATAAGCATCCTCCTCAACCTCAAATTATCAATAGTCAAGATCTTTTGCAGCCCAGCAAGCCAGCCAAAAACCTTCACCTTAAAAGGAGACACTCCCTCCCAAATCTTAGGATGCACTACAGGATCTTCCCCAACCCCCAAAAGATGATTAGAAAAAGATTTCACCGAATAAGAACCAAAATGATCTAACTCCCAAATCCGCCGATCAGAGCCTTGGCCCAGGACAAATACACTACTCAGCAATGACATAAGAGCCATCCAACCATCCACCATCCAATCCTCCAACTCTCTACGGAACTTAGGACTCCAAACAACCTTATTCCGACTTAGCTCATAACAGTCCTTAACTGTAGCATGATTACTCGCCGCAAAAGCAAAAAGATCAGGGAAAGCAAAGGCCAAAGGAGCATCACCAACCACTTATCCAACCAAAATAAAATATTCTCGCTAGAATACACCCGATACCTAATGTGGCTTTCAAAGGCCGGCGCAACTGAGCACACACCCTTCCAGAAACCCGAATCCCTTCTATTAGCGTTAACCACCCGCCAAGCAGATCCCGACATACGATACTTCCTGCGAATAATTTCCTTCCACCAACCATCCGACGAATCCCCCAACCGCCATAACCACTTCCCTAGCATTGCAGCATTAACCTTGCGGATAGGCCGAAAACCCAAACCCCCTTCCTTCTTAGATCAACAAACCTGAGACCACCAGACCAAGTAAAATTTATGCCGATCTCTATCATCATTCCACAAGAACTGTCTCTGAATCCTATCAAGTTTATCTGCCACTGCCGCCGGACATTTAAAGACACTCAAAAAATAAACCGGAAGACTAGTCAGAACCGACTTAATCAGAGTGATACGACCACCAATTGACAAGAATTTACCTTTCCAAGAAGACAATCACCTCTCTGTAGTTTCAATCACCTTATCCCAGCTTGCTTTCCTCGGTTTGCCCTTGCAAAGGGGAACCCCCAGATACAAAGATGGGAGAGAAACCACCTTACAACCTAAAATAGAAGCCAACTGAAGGCATTGATTATGATCAACATTCACTCCCATCAGCTCGGACGAGCCATGCGGGGCCGCCTTGAATTATAATTCCTACCGGACGGCGGGCAGAGAGAAAGAGAAGAAAAAAGAAAGAGATTTCGTCATGTTGTAAACCAGAGAGAGAAATTTTGAAATCGGGAACCTGAGCAATGTAGTAGTCAACAAGAGAATTGGCAAAGTGGGACTTTTGGAGGATGGGGGTAGTCTCGTGAGTCATGAGCAGAGAGACTGAGAAGTGGGCTGATTTTTAGTTTTTGTTATTTTTTTTTCACTGTTTACTTCAAAAGGTTTAAAGTGGGTCAGAGGTTGCGGTTCAACCCTCCAATGCAGTGAATCTTATTATTTTTAACAGATTTATAAGGTTTTCCATTTAAACAGGGTTTTCATCCAACCTGCCCTTGAGTATATGCGGTCGCGGTTTAACTGTGGTCTGACTGCTGGCCCGGCCAAAGTTTCAAAACATTTTGTATTATGATGGTTAGAAATATGTTTTTTTTAAGTAATGGTTAGAAATATGCTTTGTTACCATTAATTAACGGCTTAGATTAGTTTCCTTATGGATAAACTTATTATTGGTGAAATTTCAGTTTCATTAATAATTTCATATGATTCTGCTATTACTCATTGTAATAGTATTGATGTATTCTTTTGTCATCCTGCAGATGTTTAGATGTGCATTACGACGGAGTCCTTCTTCTTCATTGGCTGATGATTGCATTGCAGCAATGGCTGAGGGATTGCATCCATCGTTTTATAATCATTTTGTTGTTTTTCTTTGGGGGAATAGTGATTTCACCTATTTGTCAAATGTGGATTCTTGTGCTGACTCAGAATGGGATTCGTTTAGTAGTGTTATTATGCAGCTGTGTGGAAATTCTCGGTTCAAGCTTCCAAAGTTTGCCAATAAGATGCCTGATACATGTTGGGATTTTCTTATAAGCAGCAAGTTTCACATGAGTTACAGCAGACACACCTTTATTAAAGGAATGCTTTCTGCAAGTGGACTTGACTCTGTGCACTCTAATTTTTCTGGTGCACATGTTCTCAACGAACAGAGTCAAGATAAGTCATTCTATCGTCAACTGCTGATGGAGACATTGGACTCCTTACATGCTCTCTACGAAAGTTTGAAGCTTGATAATCATCGGAAACAGTATGCCCTCATTTACATACTGGGTCCATGATTTTTTTTTTTGCATGTGTAGTCTCGTTGCTTTGAAATGGTGGCATTTTTCCCTAATAGGAATTCATATGTATCCATTATAGCACTCTTTGGTTGTATCAGAGATGCCATATTATAGATTTATTTTTTAATCCACTGTGATTTTCTATTCTTGAATGTTGTAAGTATGCAATATAATAGTACAGTAAAAAATTGGGAATTTGCTGCCCTTTTCAGAGGTATTTTTCTTAAAAATGATTTATCATCATCCTTATCATCAATGCCACCACCACCACCATCATTGTTGAACCCTATAATCCTGCTTTGAAAGTCCAACTGTATTGGCCAAAATGTTAGCAATGCAGTTTGCAATGCATCTCACTACGATTGCATATTAGCACTTCCCATTTGTGCTATGAATGCACACCATTCTATGTCAAAAATGGTTTCCCCCTTCTTTTAATACTTTAACCTAATAGGCCCTTAGTTCTTCAAATTGGGGCTGTCAATGGTCTTATAATTCAGAATCATCTTAAATGGTCTTGTTAGACAAAGGACCCTCTTTACCTTTCAAAAAAAAAAATAAGACAAAGAACCCTCTTTGAGTCTTTAAGCAAGAGCATTGGCCAGAATGAGAGAGCAAGAGAGACAGAAAGCGGGAGTGCAGGGAGGATAGACGACTCACCTGGAGACGATCAGCGATTGGCGAGACCAGCAGGAGAGAAAGGAGGTTGCAGATGGGGAGGATTGGTAGCAACCCAAAGGGCGGAGAAAGCGAGGAAGCCGGGAGCTTTCTTCTGTTACCTTATTCGTCGCTAACTTTCTGGATTTGACTACTCAAAGCTGGTTACAGGGCCTCTTCTGGCAATGCTGGATGGTGAAAGATACCTTCATTCCGAAGAAGAAAGATGCTGCAGGCAGAACTTTTGATTTTGTGAGGATGGGCAGCGGCAGTCAAGCGGAACGAGTGATTTTGGAGCTCAGTGACCACATCTTGGAGGGCGGAGGCTGTTGCTAAATCTTTCCCATTTTAAGAGGAGAGAAAACCCAAAGCGTTCAATTAAAACAAGCAAAACACTCTCAACTCCGGTTGCTGAAATCAAATAGAGATGTTCAGCTCCGGGGATGGGAATACTCCATTATGGGGAACAACGATGGGTCGATGTGGTTGGAAACTTTCCTCAGGCAAAGAAAGCAACATCCATCATCGGTGGGACCTTAACATCGCTAGAAAGGGCAATCAATTTGATGGTGACCACAGGGGAAGAGAATAAGATCAATGGTTGGTTCTCCAATGCTATCTTAATCTCTCCTGTGTGTGTCTTATCTCAATCAGTTATTTCTCATTTGCTGGTCGGGAGAGGTTTCTCTGATCCCCTGATAAGCAGGATATGAGAAAATGCTTTTTAGTGGCCATGAAAACTGAGGAGGAAGTCTTGCAACTCCTTAAAGCCTCCATTGAATGGGTACAACTTCGGTTCTTTGGACGATTGGTTCCAAACTTGTTTTGTCATACCAGGAAGCCTTGGGTCATGTGCTTAGGCTATCCGTTAGAAGGTTGCTATGAAAATCTTATCCAAGCTTTTGGGCGAAACCTTGAAACACTATAGGAGGTGGGTGGCTGGAATCTCTCTAGGGTTGGGTCCAAAGCGGACAATATTGTGATGGGTAGGGTCGGGTCTTCACAACAACTTTATTCGGATTTTGCTGTGAGCTTAGCCTAGAAAGGTCTAGGTCCACCTAGAATTCAAACTTTTGAGTGGTGTGCTCTTAAGGGGAAAATCCTCACGAAAATGGATCTTAGAAGGAGAGGTTTACTGAGATCATAAGAAAGTGCTAGTTGCTCCCATTGTGGTTTCCCGGAGGAAGACGTCGACCATTTATTTGTGAATTGTCCTTTTGCTTGGAATTTGTGGCTTTTGCGAATCTCTTTGATATTCCTTGGGTTCTAGATAGAACTTGCGTTGGAACTTTGGGATTGTGGTCTCTAACAATACTTGGTCCCAAAGTGAAAGCTACTTGGAACAAGGTTCCAGCTGTAGTACTTTGGACCATTTGGAAAGAAAGAAATTCTAGGATTTTTGAAGGAAAGTCGGTCGAGGAAAGCGAACTCTTCTAAAAGGCAAAATGGAGTTTGAGTATGTGGCTTTTATTCGATAAAGAGTTCAAAGGGATAAAACCAGGTGATTTCTTTATGTCGTGGGATGGTTGTATGAGTGACGTTGCTAAATCAGCTAGACCTTTGTCCTTGGGTTCCACCAAATCGGGATGTCATGAAATTCAATAGATGGAGCTACTAGGGGAAAACCAAGTTCGGCAGGGATAGGCGGTGTTCTTGGGAATCATAACGGGGTCACTTCTTTGGTGTTCTCAAAGTCGGTTGGGATTAGGGACTCAAACGTGGCGGAACTGCTAGTATTAGGAAAGCTTTGACTTTTATGGTCAGTCTATGGGCATGGATCATTAGTGATTGAGGGAGACTCGACAAATGCAATAAAATGGGCTAATGGATTAAAGCGTCTCCCTTGGAGATTGATTACCACAATTAGGGAGATTAGGGACCTCTCTTTGGAAATCGATGTATCCTTCGCTCATATCAGTCGCATGTTAAATGGCGTCGCCGACTTCTTTGCTAAAAATGGAGTCAATTTAGTCTCAGGGAGTGTTTTTTCTACGAGTAGATAGGACTTCTTGTACATATGTATTGGACTGTCTTTGGCTTTTTAGCCAGAGATGTCATAGTTTTTGTTTAGTTTTTTCTTTTTCGGTCTAGTTCTCCTAGATCCTGTTCTGCTGTTGTAAAGCTTTTTCTTATTAATATATACCGAAATGTTACCGCTAAAAAAAAACCATAAATTCAAGCTTACTTGTTTACTCCAAGCCAAGAATTTTATTGAACTCAACTTACTGTGTACAATTTGGTCGACCGTAGCCTTCTTGTGTAATGGTTTGACTAGTGAAAAAAGTTAGAGAAATAATCCTCTCTAACTGCACACGTCGATACTTGCTATTGTTTCCTATCTTCTAATTTCAATTCAACCATTGGGAGCTTGTCATGTGGCATTATTACATCACAAAGGAAATTAAAAAAAGTAAACAAAATGATACCTTAAATCTTTAGAGAGGAGTGTCGAAGGAGAGTACCTCTTGAGAAGAGCAAGAGCTTTAGTCTTGTGACTAAAGACTTGGCATAATATTTGACCAAATGATATACATATTTATTTTAAAATAATAACATGTGAAAGTAACATCGAAGAAAGAGGAGATGAAAATGCAGGATTCCTCTCACGTCCAACATTGTGATTATTGACCAGCATCACTGGAGATGGGGGATTGGTAGAAGAAGAGTTTTCCTTGTCAAGATCATCGAGGAGAAGCAGAATCCCTGCCATGCTAACAGGGGGAGGTAGTTTCTTCAAGGTTTACGACATAAGAAAGAGGATGCAAGGAAAGGAAGTCGGGTGTCGACGAGGTTCTCAATGAAGTTCCTCACTTGGAATGTCTGGGGTCTAGGCCTTCGTGTGAAAAGGGGAGCAATTCAGTGCTTCATCAAAAAGAATAGTTGATATTTTGCTCATCCAGGTGACTAAAAGAGAAATGATAGCATCTTTGCTTAGGGAGATATGGGGTATACAAGATTGTGATGGTTTCAACAAACCTTTATAACAATCCAGGGGGACTACTCATTTTGTGGAATCCATCTCTCTTATAGGTTTCAACAAGAATGATGGATTCTAGATCTATATCAATCAAGGGTCTTCCAAAGCTGTAGCTCTAATTTGTTGTGTTTGGGATGAGACTTCATTGTAGTCCGATACCCATCGGAGAGGAAGGGTGGAAGAGGATATACAAGTGGGATGGAGGCTCTTTTTGACTTCATAGTAAGGAATGCATTGACCGACTTCCCACCATTGGTGGTCGCTTCACTTGGTTCAGTCGAAAGTTTAGAGCGACTATGAGTAGGCGTGACAGATTCTGTTGGTTGAGCATGCCCGATATCTAGAATACTCCTAGAGGAGGAGGGGAGAGGGTGGATGGGGGGGGGCGCGTTGGGGAAGGGGGGGAAGGGGTGATAGGACTTCTTCGGAATTTCGGGTCGGGTTTCATGATACCCCGATCTGGTGGGACCCAACTCTCATATTATCTCCCTTTCCACCTAGAATCGCTCATATACCCTTCCCAAGACAAAAAAAGATCTAATGGTTGTAGACCCTTAAAATCTTTACTAGAAAGGAGCCATACATAAAGTCTCCACTTTGCTAATTGAAAGAGCTCATCAATATATATTGATTTACCTTCAAAAATTCTATTGTTCCTTCTTTCCAAGGTGACCACAAAACTACACCCAGTAACGTATTCCAGGCCAGTTTCTTCCTAGGTTGTAATCCCAACAAGAACCAAGACTCTACGCACCCCCCACATGTTTTATCTAAGACCCACGGAACATCTAGAAAGATGGAGAGCTGTTTGAGTGTTCTTTTGCAATCATATATAATTAACTATGAGAACGAATCAAGATTGCAGGAACACCAAAAGATAAGAACATTTCGTAAGCTTGAGAGCTACTCCATTGGGTAAGCTTAGAGATCTAGTTAAGATTCATCCAATTTTATCCAAGGATCTTAAGGTTTTTAGGTTTGTCCTATGGTCCAATATACCTGCATTGGTTGGCATTCAAGGAGTTTGTTTGTCATTGGTGCGATGCCTTCCAATCTTCACTGCTTCTGGACTTCTAGCATGATTTGACTATGCTGATCTACCAGAGGCGAGTTTTAGTGCACACACAGATTCAGTCACGTAAGTGACAAACTGGCCAACTCAGGGGATGCTGATTTAACTATTTGGCCAACAGATTCCTCACTTCATCAGACTGGGACACTCACTTCACTAATGCAAGTCAGATAAAATTATTCAGCCCCAATTTCATATCATTGCCCGATATTGTTTGTCACTGAGGAGATAGATTGCGGCCCAAAACCTTTTCGTTTCATTATTGCATGGTTGGAGGACCCTAAGTTTGTGGGCTTGGTCTAGGAGTGTTGGAACGGTTTTGACATCCACAGATGGGGTGGTTTTGTATTATCAAGGAAACTTACCCTACTAAAATCAAGGATCAAGGACGGAGTGAAGTCCACAGGTGGTCCAATGAAAAAAAGAAAAGAAACAGTTATCCAAGAACTTGAGGGATGGAACAGATTGGAAGAATGGGACCTTGACGAGGAGGGGCTTGCGTCCAAGAAAAACAGTAAGGCCATCCTTTGGGATTGTCTATGTTTGGAAGAGGTGGAAAGGTGACAAAAGTCTAGAGTTTTGTGGTTGAAAGAGGGTGTTAAAAATACAAAATTCTTTCACACATGTGCCAACCCTTGTAATGCGTCCAATAACATCAGATCAATTGTAGTAGAAGGCCGAAGAATAGTGGACAAGAATGGTATTAGAGAGGCAGTGAGGAGACTTCTCAGATATCTTCATGTCTCCTTCCGAGCATCCATTTCCAACCTCTGCCCATCCTTCTTCCCCTTTTCCGACCTATCACACTGGTTTATCGCCATTGGCTTTGGCTCCGAGTACTCTCCCCTCTCACTTTTCATGTGTTCTGATCCTTCTTTTTCTAGACCTCGTGGTTTGATTTCCTCCAGTGTCTTCCAGGTGACACATCTCGCTCGGGTGGACGCCTCATCTTCACCTCACGTCAAGCTTCATCCCACCCGAGTCTTTGGAACCCCAACTTTCTCTCATTTTCGACGTCAAGTCCTTCAGATGTTCTTCTTCGGCTTATCCCAACTATACCTTTCTAGACGCACCGCTTGGTTGTCGTCTCTTCCAGTTCTTCTCTATTTCTGTGGACGATGCTTATGCTTCCACATTCTCAGACCGGGTACTTTCGTTTGTAAATCCCCTTTTTTCCATTTATACTGTTATCACTTCAGAGGGCAAGCTCCCTCCCTTATCCCTTATGTTTTGCATTTGCCATTTCTCCATACCTGTTTGTCACTTGTCCAGACATTCCCTTGTCTGAGCTCATTTCTGCCTCTTTGATCGAAAGGCGGTTCCCCCGTCCAATGATGGATGGGATCCAGTTTAGTAGGGTTGGTGAGGAGAGGGTTTGGTTTGGTTAGAGAGAGAGTTCTCCTTAGAAGTGATTAGGGCAGCCTTAGATAGCCTTGAAGGAGACAAAGCCGCGGGTCCTGTTGGTTTGAACTTCTCCTTTCTTAAATCCTATTGAGAGACGATGGGACCAGACTTCCTTAGGGTTTTCATGGAATTTTATCAAGATTGAATCATTAATAGAGGATTGAAGAAATCCTTCATCACTCTCATTCCAAAGAGGGAAGGTCCGGTTGAACTCTTGCATTATAGGCCAATTAGTCTCGCTGATGGTGTTTACAAACTTATAGCCACGGTGTTGGCCGATAAGTTAAAAGAGGTGCTACCAGAGATAATAGGTGAATCACAGGGTGCCTTTGTGGAGGACAAACAAATTGTGGATGGTGCCTTGATTGCCGATGAATTAGGACGCACATGAGTAGAAATGATAAAAAACCGGGCCTTCTTTTCAAAATTGTCATAGAAAAGGCCTATGACTTCATTGATTGGTCATTTGTGGGACCTTTTCGCTAGGATGGGTTTTGGGCAACGCTGGAGACACTGGATGAAAGCTTGTATGGAGGATACTACGTATTCAATTGTGGTAAATGGATCCTCAATTTCACCATTGGTAGCTAGTAGAGGCTTGAGGTAGGGAGATCCTCTCTCTCCCTTTATTTTCACACTTGTGGGTGAAAGTTTGAACAAAGTTGTGGAAAAAGCCAGAGAGTTAGGAATCGTTAGAGATTTTGGCGCATAGCATATGGACCGATTGTCACACACCTTCAGTTTGCAGGTAATGCCCTATTCTTTTGTGAACCTAATGAAAACGAAGTCATAGGTTACAAAGTGATCCTCTGGTACTTTTAGTTTCTGGACTTAGAATCAACCTTGCAAAATCACCCTAATTGGTATTGATGTGGAGGATGAGCTTCTTAAGGACTTGGCTGGTGAGATAGGATGTGGTACTGGGAAGTTGCCTTTTATCTACCTAGGTCTACCTGTAGGAGGGAATCCAAGACTTTAAGAGTTTCTGGGCACCCGTTGTAGAAAAGTTAGAGAGGAGACTGGCCAGATGGGGAAGGAAATATCTATCCATAGGGGGACGTCTAACCCTCATTAAATTGGTGTTAATGAATCTCCCAAGTATAAACTAAAAAGCCCCCCCGAAAAATCCAAAGGTCCTAAATACCCAACTCCTCAAGCCTTAAAAACTATCAAAGCAAAATGTTTCATGCTTTCACATTCCAATCTTATGGTACATGGACCTACCAATACCCTTTTCCATTTGCTGTGGTTGTCTGATAGGAAGTTTTATGGTTCTTAACTCAAAATCTGTCATATATGTATGTTTTTATAAATGCACACATTTTGCATATGTATGCATGGATGTAAGTATACCTGTAAGTGTTGCACTTTCTTACATCAACTTTGTTTTATACACTTAGTTGAGAAGCTTTTGACATTTCGGCATGCTGAATTTGCTTGCAGTGACTTGGTACCTCTTGTTACTCTATTATGCCATATTGCTACATGTTTGGGTGAGGCTAGCTACATCGACTATTACCTTCGTGATTTCCCCTGCCTCTTGCAGAAAGTTGAGATAAGCCATTCCAATTGTGCTTCTAGAGTTCCACCGTGCTTATTTAGGTGGCTTGAAAATTGTTTGCTATATGGTTGTCGTTTTGTCAATTGTAATGACATTCCACCTTTAATTTGTAAAGACGGATGTTCTGTGGTGAGCTGGGCTCGGAAAATAGTCTCTTTCTACAGTTTATTATTAGGATCAGAGAGGATTGGAAGGAAACTTTCTACGGGAGTGTATTGTAACATTGCAAAGGGATCTGCAAGTACGCCAGAAGAGCTCACTGTGTTGGCAATGGTTGCTGAAGGATTCGGTCTTAGGCAGTTGGACTTGTTACCTGCTGGTGTATCTCTTCCTTTGCGTCATGTGAGTTCTTTCCCTTTTCAAATAATAAATATTACGCTAAATATTTCCTATAGTTTCTATACAAGCATTTTTAGAATGTTCAAAAACTGTATGTGGGATAATAAATGTTTCTTAGGGAATAGATCTCTATGGATTAGTTTACGTGTCTATATGTCTATGTTCTTTGTTTCTTGGGAACTCTGCTGATTTATAACTCCTCTGTTTGGTCTAGTCTTCCAGAAGTTCTGTTACCAGTAAAAAAAGGGTTCTTTGGATAATATCATGTTTCTTGGGAATCTCTGCCCATTTTGGCCTATTCTTCCAGAAGTTGTATTACCAGGAAAAAAGGGTTCTTGAAATAATGTCATGTTAAGAAATTTCTGCCCTTTTGTACTATTTCATTACAGTCTGCTCTTAGAGGAAGTTTTTTACGATTAAAAGATAAGGGAAAGTGCATAATTGTTATTTTTTATGTTATAATGATTATTATATCTTTGTTTTATGTGTACTAAGCCTTTTCATTGTCATAGGCATTGGAAACATGCAGAGAGTCCCCTCCCTCTGATTGGCCAGCAGCTGCATATGTTCTTGTTGGTAGAGAGGATTTGGCACTTAGATGTTTTGAATCCTCAAGCAATACCAAAGGACCTGAGTCTCATGCCAGCATGAATCTAGTCTCCATATCTGCACCATATATGCTACATCTGCACCCAGTTACCATTCCACCATCAATTTCTGATATGGCAGGATTGGATGGTGTCAAGGTTGAGGATACAGATTCCCTTGATGGGTTGATGGCTGATGGAATGGAGCATATGTTCGATGCCAGCTCGCAATTGCGATTTGGTCGTGATTTGCGGTTGAATGAGGTTTGGTGCTTTTTCTTGCAGACTGTCTATAGAACATTTATTATGCCACACATATGCTTGGTTGATTGATATTTTCTATTTTGTTCAATAGAATTTGTAAGCAATTCATTTTCTTTCTTATTTGATTTGGTGTTTAATGTAACATCCAAATAAATTACCATTACCTTTGCTGTTCTTGAAGAAGCATAATAGGCTCAATGTTTGGACTAGTTTATATTTGTTTAGGTTCTTATATTTACTGCTTCATACCTTGGTTATTTTTGTGTCATGCACTTCATAAACTTTCATTGCATGAACAATTGATTATGATGGAGTTCCTTTGAATGACTTATCGTTTTGGCTTCTCCATTTTCTTTTTTGTAATGATATTTCTAATTAATTTGCATAATTTTATTTATTAAAACTGGCTTTGTGACAGGTTAGACGTCTCTTATGCTCTGCAAGGCCTGTAGCAATTCAGACTTCTGTTAATCCTAGTGCCTCTGACCAGGATCTCCAACAGGTACTTGTCTATTTGTTGTAGAATGCTACTCTTGTACTTCATAGATAAACAAAAAACCTAGTGAAGCAATGCAGATGGGTTCTGATGGTGGGGTCTTATATTATCTAGAATTTTGTGGAATGGGAAAACTACCATAGTTTTGTAAGTTCTAATGAATCTTGTTCCTTTTTCTTTTTGAGTATTAAAAAAGTAAAGAGCAATGGGAATTGGTTAAGAAATGTTTTGAGGATGAAGAAAAATGAACCCATCGTGTTTCAAATTCATTATTAGAGGATTTGAAGTTCAAAATTATACACTCTTTTGGCTCTATTCAAACTGATTGCCACATTTTTGGTGGTTTTAGGTGGCCCATTCTGTGGTCTTGGCAAGTTATAGTGAAAAGGTTTATCTTCTAGGACTATCAACTGTGAATTTTCTTTATTTGGAAATAGAAATTTGAAGTAGAAAGAGGATGAAGATGATCAAGAGATGAGAGGAGAGTGGGAGAATCATATGAGAAAATAATTTGACAGTGTAGTACTTTCAGTGAGAGATGGTTCTCTATATATACAAGCAGATACAACTATATCTTTGATTTAAGGGGTAAGTGAACTTTCAATTCAAATATAGGTTTGTTGCCCACGATCCATTAAGATATAATTGTACTGGCTTGGTTCGTTAAGTTAATACGCCTCGAGTCCAATTACTTTACAAGCACCTCTTCTCTCACGTGCCACACTACGGTTTTTAACACCATTGTGCAATGTCTTTCCCAATATCCTTTATTATCCTTTTCCTTTTCCCAAATTCAAACCAATCACCTCTTGTACTGAAGGCCTATCTACCATGTCGTCCGTCATTTCCCCTCCTTTGCAAGATTTTGACCCCTTTCTAGATCCCCATGTTTCATTGACACGTGGGAAACATCTCACCTTGCCAATTCAGACATGCAGTATCTGCCTGTCCACCGAGAGTTTTGATCCCACTTCCAATTGGATAGTCATTGATAAGTAGCCTCTCTCTTTCTTTAGACGAAACATACTCTGGAATACGGACCAGATGCCAACTATTTTCCAACCATACTGATGAGGACATCATGGGACAACAACAAAAAAGGATGCATCAAAATCTAGATTTTACCTCGTCATGGTTGGGTGATGAATTTCTGCACAATCCCTACATATCTGATCATGGATAGCCCAAATTGTTCATAGATTTGTGATTAGATTGTTTGGAAGGCCTGATTTGATTGTCCATTTCATCAAATTGGTTTTGGGACCTGTTTTGTCCATCAAATTGTGATTAGCTTGATCTAAACCGTTAAATGGATCCAAAGTTGCCATAAATGGATCCAAAGTTGCAATAGTTGTTGACTTAAGAAGTTTATTTTATTTTCATCGAGTATCTACTTTATGGGGTGTAATAAGTTAATTTAAAGGGCTTGTGTTGTTCACACATGTGGCACTCGTGTGTGTTTCTAGGGTTTCATAGGTTTTTTATAAATACTTGTGAACTCATTATTTCACAATTGAATAGAAGTGGCGATTTTCTGCACAGTGTGCCTCCATCCCTCCTTCGTTCTGACTCTAAGGAATTTGGTGTTTTTTTATCATTTCCAAGGAATCAAGTGCTTTCTATCCTTTCTCTTCTTCCTAATCTTTTATTCTTCTCCTTTTCTTTCTTCCCCACCTTTTCCCCCTGTATTTGGAGCCTTAAAATTGCCAAAAATCCCAAATAAACCCAAATCCAATCAACCAGGCTCGGACCCAACAGGTCTTACCGCCGTACGAATGAACCGTTTTCAGTCCCATTTTGCTTCGTTTTACGTCCCTATCTAGTTCCCTACCCTAAAGACCACTATTTTGTGTAGAGGCCCTCCCAAACAACCCTTTTCTTACCCCTATTTCAAGTGTTTCGGGTTTTGTCCCACATTGCTTATGAGGAGAGTTGTTCTGTGGGATATAAGTTGGAATCCTTCCTCCTTCTAGCACAAGGCCTTTTGGGAGCAACATTGGGTTTGCTCGCCCATGCAAAGCCGTGCGGGCCTCTGTGTGTGGGCCAAAAGCGGACAATTTTGTACTAGCGGGACGGGTCGTTAAAAATGGTATCAGAGCTGAGTTCAGCACTCGAACTGTGTGGGCCTACTGCCTTCCACTGGATTCATGGGGTCGAGCCGAGGACGGCTCTGGGCTTAGGGGGGTGGATTGTGAGACCCTGACCCGGCCCAGAAGGCTGAGTCCAATAAGGGCCGGCCCAAGTGAAGAGAGAGGGAATGGGAGTGCGGTAGAATGGGAAGAAGAGAGTCCCACATCGGAAGTGAGGGATTACCGCATGGAGTATATAAGTGGCAACCCCTCCTCACTCAGCAGGAAGCGTTTTGGGGCCTACCATGTGGGTTAGGCCCCAATCCAAATCAGTGCGGGCTCGCGTGTGCGGGCCCAAAGCTGATAGTTTCTTGCTGAGTCAAGCCCTAAGCCTAGATTTTTCGGGTCAGATCTTTACATGAACCCATTTTCCATTTATACTTGTATCTAATGTCTATTTTTATGAAATTCATTTTGTTACTGCTCAAAAAGAAGAAGAAGAAGAAGAAGAAGAAGAAGAGAACAATATGATCAACATAAACAACAAGAAGTATCACAATAGAGTCGACATGGTAGAGAAGTACAAACTGATCTGTCTAATAACGTGAAAACCCATATTGCAATAAGGCATTACTGAATTTGTTGAACCATGCCTTTGGAGACTGCTTGAGACCATTGATTGCCTTATCGAGTTTGCATACCAACCCTTGCTCCCCCTTGTTTCACAAACCCGGGCGGTGGAAGCATGTAGACTTCTTCTTTTAAGTCACCATGAAGAATGTCACTCTTAACATCTAATTGATGAAGAGGCCACTAATGCGTGGTAGCAATGGATATCAAGATCGTAACAGATGTGATTTTGGCCATAGGAGAGAAGGTCTCTTGATAATTAATCCCACAAGTTTTTGTGAAGCATTTAGGCAACAGTCTAGCTTTGTATCGGGCAATTGTGTCATCAGAATTATGCTTTAGAGTGAAAACCCATTTTCAACAAAAATAGTCTTTTCCGGAGGAAGAGAAACCATCTCCCATTATGATGTTTCTCCAGTTTTGCCAATTTTTCCTCCATTGCTGCCTTCCAGGAGGGATATCGAAGAGTCGTATCAATCCTCTTAGGAATTTGAGTGTTGTAAAGAGCAGTCAGGAAGCTGTGATAAGATGGAGAGACATAATGATAGGACATAAAGTGATCAATGAGTGTAACGCCTCCCCTCTCCCACTATGATCAAAGTAATAAATTATGAATATTTCTGTGGACAGGAATGGGTGTCACGACGCGAGTCGAGTCCGAGTTCGAAGACCCGACCCTCGACTGGCCCAACTTAGTACATGCGTGAATTGAAATCCACAATAACCTTTGCACATGCTAGAAATAACCAGCGAAAATTAAACCATTTATATATTGCATGAATGATGAAACACATCTCAAAGCAAAAGTAAGGAATTCCTCAACGTTAATATAAGTCAAATACAAAACCACAATTCAAGTCTAGGAGTGAAAGTTATTACATTTCCAAAACGAACACTCCTACAAATTACATCATTCCCAAACTCTGAAAAAAACTAAACACTCCTACAAATTACATCATTCCCAAACTCTGAAAAAAACTATCTTAATCATAATTCCTTCTCGTGCTCATCTCGTTCATGCTTGGCTGCCACTTGGTCTAGCCTCGTCTCCATTCCCTTGACCTGCATTTGCATCTGAAGGGGGAAAGTATGGGCTTAGTCAACGTACCCAGTAGGAATTCCAATCATAGGGAAAAGGGGGTGCACATAGGAGTGTTACAACAAAATAGATATACTTACATTTTCATTGTTAGAAATATACATGTTACACAATAATACATTTTTTCAAAGCCTTTTCATATCATCGAGGGATTCTCAAACCTTCTCAAATAACATCATATTAGAAAATCTCATATTCAATCCATAATCAATCTTTTATCTCATATTCAAATTATATCAAAATAGGAGACTTATTATAAATTCATATTCATCATCAAAATCTCATACTCCAATTATATCAAAATAGGAAACTCATACTTAAATCATGAAATGTCATGCCATGGGTGTCATGATACACGTATGTCCTTATGATGCCCCATCAAGGTTTTCCGGATTTCTTTCTGACCCAGGAGCTCTATGGCTGAATATTATTCTGTTTCGAGACTTCTTTCTGACCCAGGAGCTCTATGGCCCAATATTGTTCTATTTCGGGACTTCTTTCTGACCCAGGAGCTTATTAGCCCAATATTATGCAATTCCCATCCAATGCAAATGTTCATGGATGTATGATCAAATCTCATTGTCATATAATCTCAAAAACAGATATCATATATTCAATATAATTTCAGATCTTTTGAAGATGTAAACAAAATATCATGTATTCAAAATGTCTCAAAACTTCATATCACGATATCATCTTCCGGTAAAACAGTTCGAACACAATATAATTGAAATCGACAATACTTTCATAATCTAGATCCCATGATTTTTTAATAGGAAACCAAATCATAATAATAGCAAAATATTTGATTCACAACCATAGTGATTCAACGATGTAGGAAAACCTACCTGATCGAAGGTGATTAGTGGAGTAGAAAGGGTTTTGAAGTGGCACAAACGACGTCGGGGTTAATCTTGGATCTTCGTTCGTGTTCGTATATGCCAAGAATAATAATCATTATATAAAGTTAGGGCCTTAGAATACTTAAACTGCCCTCACACATCCTAGGGTCATTTTAGGTGTGTTTTGTCCTAACCAAGGGTAAAATGGTCATTTTACCCATAATTCATAAAACTCCATTTAAACATAATTCATAAAACTCCAAATTATTTAAAGTCACTGATATATGCTTTAGCGAGTCAGAATTTAGGAACAAAATACTCATTATTAGAAAATAAAATTTCAGATCTAGTGAAGATGCCCAAAACTAGCCTTTCTAGTTTGTATTATACGCACTGTTTTTGTAAAAATCATTTTGGGTTCTTTTTGATATCGGAATAACTCGAGTAAATACTCTTTGGAAAGCTGTTTGATAGTAAAATACACGAAAAATATTAAAAAATATCCAGAAAATCATTTTGAAATTGTTATAGGTCCATTTTCGGGACTGATATGTAAAAACAGTTTTCTATCTTAAACTGTCCAGTTTTTATGTACTTTCCGATGTCCAAAAATTGCGAATAAATACTTTTTGAAAACCTCTTTCATAGTAGAAGATCTGAAAAATAGTTACAAATTCCCAGAAAATCATTTTGAGATGTTTACAGGTCTATTTTTTGGACTGATTTGCAGAAACAGTTTTACCATGAATCATTTTTCCAATGTTCATCATAAGATATCATTTTCTTAAACCCTTTTTCTTACAAAAATCAGTAAATAAAACACATTCAAATATTCTAATGGAGTTATAAAAAAACTCTAAAAAAAATATCTAAATATCAAAGCATTTTAAGTAGAACTTCTCATGTAAGTCTCCATTTTATGAAAATACCTACTACTTTCCATTATCTCTTCATTACACTCCATTTCTTAGATTCTCTCTATAGTTTCTTTGATGCAAGAACTTAGATGAAGAGATGAAGATTTTAACATCTAATCAAATAACAAGAGGGTTAGGGAACCTACTTGTTCAAGCTCTAATCAAGTCTTCAAGTCCTTCATTCCTTTTTCCAAGCTCCAAGCTTTCAAGAGAGATTTGTGCCAAAGAGAGGAAGAGGAAGAGGAAGAGGAAGTGCAATTTCCAGTTCTCTCTCTCTCTTTCTTGCTTCAAATTTTTAGAGAGGAAGGAGGAGGATAGAAGAAGAGAATGGAGGAAAAGAGGTAGAGATGGAGCTCTAACTTTTCCTCCTCCCCTTTTTGCCTTTTCCTCTACGTTATCCTCCTTTTGCTTTTTAGTCAAAAAGCAAAAGCTAAAGGTGGTGAGGTGGAGAGCACTTATTGGTCCAAGCTAAAGGTGGGGTGGTGAGGTGAAGAGTACTTATTGGTCAAAACTAAAGGTGGGGTGGTGATGTTGCTTTCATCCTTATCTTGCCATTTGGCCTGCCACCTCATCATGCCTTGCCACGTCATTGCTGATGTGGCATATTCGCCACCTCATCGACTTATCCCAATTAATTAAATTCCACCTCATCACATGGTTTTGAAATTAAATTCTAATTTGATTTAATCCCCATTAATTTCATTTAATTTATTAATCACTTCTCTAGTCTTGTTAATTAATCTCCAATTTTCATATCAATTTCCAATTTGAGTTCAAAACTCCAAATTTTATTCAAAATATTCCGGGAACATTACATTGAGTTATGGGTTTGAAACTCTGGGTCATTACAATGAGATGGTCAGTACATGCACACTTATTTTTTTGAAAGGCAATATGAAGTTTGGGTTCAGCAGGAGAAGGTTCTTAGCAACTAGTAGATGGTTGCGTGGCGTCATGTTGAGCTGCGGGCTTATGCCTTCTCCTTTGATATACAAGAGTGGGCTTGGAATTTGCAAGAGTAGTAACATCAGTTGTGAGAAAAGGAAGAACAGTGGAAGTGAAGAGTTAAACTTAGTTCGATCAAAATAGGGAACGTGTTCAAAAAATGTGACGTCCATGGAGACATACATCTTATTAGTGACGGGATTAAGATTCCTAGACCCTTTATGGACCAGTGAATATCCCAAAAAATGGACATTTTAGAGAACGTTGGGAGAGTTTATCGCGGGAGAATAAATGGACAAAACACACACATCCAAAGACATGTAAAGGAATGGTGGAAACATGTTTGTGTATAGACACTATCAATTGGAGATTTGTTGTGCAATACACGTGAATGCATGCGATTAAGTAGATAACGTGAAGTTAAAACAACTTCCCCCCAATATGACTTAAGTACATGCATAGTAAATAACAGGGAACGGGCTACCTCAAGAAGTTGATTTTTTCCTTTTAGCAACACCATTTTGTTGAGGTGTGTAAGGGAAAGATGTTTGAGTGCGGTCTTTCGGTGTAGCAGGAAATAGACTGTTGTTGGCTGTTCTAGTGTGGAGCCTAAATATCATGCCATGACCAATATTGCATGTGAATTACTATGATTGCAACAATTTCTAGTCGAGTTGGGTTTTGCCTCCTTTGAACCATTCTTGGTGTTCTGCAATAATTAGACCGCCATAACACCATCAACATTGCATCAACCTTATGTTCCATGAGTGTACAAAGAATATTTAAGTTGACTGTCACTTTCTTTGTCATCACGTTTCAGGGTGTAATATTCTTATTCCTTATTTGCAATCTAAGGCTCGACTTGTTGATATGCTCAGCAAGGCCATCTCTCGGTCACAACTTGATAATGTCTTAGACATGCTGGGCTTAAGAGATATCTTTGCACTAGCTTGAGGGGAGTGTTGTAGATATAGTGCATGCATTTTTCACAATTTACACACGTTACGATCTATAGTTGACTTAGGTTGTAATTGATTGTAAATCATTATTCTTCCCTCTTTTTTTCCAAATTGATTGGCTCACTGTATTATATATATACACGTATCATCTTCTGTTGAAGATACCAAGCAATACAATACATATTCTCTCTTTTCTTCTCTTTTCCTCCATTACTTTCTTTTCTCTCTATTTTCATTCTAACAGATGTCTTCCACCAGCACCATTGATTGAAGATTGTGTACAACCACCTAGTTGTCCCCATCTCCAATAGGTTGGATATGAGTAGGGTAGTCCGTCACTCTTCTCCTTGGAACTTCTTTGCCATTCGAACTACCTCATGCCAACCTCCTGTCACGGGGTTACCGAATCCTTCGTCAATTCAGCTTGTGCGGCACTCACTCGAACAATCTGTTGTCAAGCGAGTCAGCCTTACCACTAATATGGTCACTCCTTGGATCAATGTGATCAACCCAAACCACATATAAATTTGAATAAAGAACGAGAGAGAGATGGGAATGTCAAGAATGCACTTACTTGAATTGAACATAGAGAATTACAAGGCGTGGGCACTTGACAAGCTCTCACAACACCTTGGGGAGTTCAACTCTTTCCCAAGTTCACCACTCCTCTCTCAAGCTCTATGTGGAGTGTTGGAGGGTTGATGGCAAATGAGGTACTCACCTCCTTTTATAGGTGAGGCTTGGAGCATAGGTGGTTAGGATTGTGCCAAGTGTCACAATCCTACATTACATGAACTTTCTAGACTCTCCTACACTCTTAGACATTCTAGAATACTCTAAGAATCTCTACAACTCCTACATTTCTACATTCTTCCATACACTTCTACAACTTTCCATATAATTCTAGACTCTTTTACAAAACTCTATAATATTCTAAAAGATTCTAGAGTACTCCACATTACTCTAGCACCTTGGAGAGTCTTCTTGAACCATCCGGAACCTTCCACATTGTTTCGGACTCTTCTTGCCTGTTCCGGGCCATTCTCGAGCATTTCGGAAACTCCTACACACCTAAAATCTCCATTACCTGGGTTTGACCACACGATTTTGACATTAAAGATGGTCTTTGCATGTCTTCTTCTGGTCACAGAGTCTAGACCCATGACACTGTGCCATCCTCTTTGCCATGCCTGCTTGCTGCACCAGGCTTATTCCCATTTCCTCTCAGGTGCTCTCGTTCTCTCGTCGTCTATCCACTGTCACATAGTAGGATAATATACTGATTTTTTGTTTGCAAGTGTTATTAATTGTTATCACGATTTTTAATTTTTTCCACTTAATTTATGATTTAATATGATTGGGCTGCAAGGGGCCTGTTTTGTTTGAAGCTGGTTGGAAAGCTGGAGCTTTGCTAAAATGTATGTCTTTGCTTGTGTAGTTGTGTGCAGTTATTACATCTTAAAGAAGGAAAGTGTGCCTTGCTAATTGGGATGGAATCTTTTCGTTCTTAGAGTTTTATGATCTATCATTTGCTATTTAAGCTTCTTTTATTGAACGTTATTTCTATGGTCTTCCCTGTAGGCACAATTATGGCAGCTTGCTCAACGTACTACTGCTTTGCCTTTTGGTCGAGGTGCATTTACTCTTGCAACCACGTGTACATTACTGACAGAGGTATTTCCCTTTCTGAAACTACAAAGGCAATCACTTCGTTTAGTTTATAAGCACACGTGCACACACTTACAGGTTCTCATACAAAGATTAGTTGTAATTCATTGTTATTTCTAATTTCTTTTTTTTTTCTGTAAAATTTGTAGGCACTAGCCATACCGAAGCTTGTTTTGGCTGGCCGTTTGCCTGCACAACAAAATGCAACTGTATGTTATGATTCAGTTTACTTTTCTATTTAAGTAATGAAAGGCTTCTATATGTTCTGGCAATCTTGGACATTTTCTGCTTCATTCCATTTATATGTGGTTGAGCATATCCACTGAATCCTTCTCTGTGTCATTTTGGACATCAGTGGATCCATGAATAGTGGCTGTTACTTTAGAAGTTCAGAAATCTAGTGGCATCGTTTTCTAATTCCGCCATGGACAAACCATGGTTCATGGACCTTTATGTTTTAATTGGACCCTGTTGGCTTCAATTTGTGACCCCTTTAATCTTCTGTTTTTTTTCTGCTTGGGCTGGTCAAATATGCATGTGCCATCATCATTTTGGGAACTCTTTCTAAAATTGAATCTATAATTATGTATTAATTCTAGTATATTCTAGTAGAGAGGAAGGCCTTCTGCAGGAGACCTAAGGGTGATACCATGAGGTGCTGCATCTCGTCACTCATTTGATGAATATTAGTACTTTTAAATGTAGAATTTCCAAAATGGGTAGTGGAAGTGCAGGGTCCAACAGTATTGCTGTTAGGTCTCCTGCATATGATCATTTCTCAGAACACTACATTTAATAGGCCAATAATCTATCTGGATCAATCTACAAATTCTACATTATCAATATTTTCGGTTTTTTTTTGTTTTCAGAATTTTGAGACAATGAAAAAAAACCGATTGTCTGGTATATTGGCCATATCTTGTGTGCCTTTTCATGGTAGATATGGCAACTTATGTAGGTAACTTAATCATCGATTTCAGCTTTCTCCATTAGATTTTCTTTCTTGTTTGTCATTGGCAATTCTTTGAACAGGTGAATCTAGATCCAAATATAAGGAACATGGTTGAACTAAGGTCTTGGCCTGAGTTTCACAATGGTGTTGCTGCCGGATTGAGGCTGGCTCCCTTTCAGGTTGTTTTATTGTATTTTTTAATCTATACCTTATTGAGAAGTATCTCCTTTTTGAACTTTTTTATTTGTCCAACATAGTAATCAAACAACGCGGTATTTTGTTAATTCAAACCATTCTGACTTTACTGTTTTTCATTAGTTTATTTCCTTTTAGACATTTATTTTTTACTGACAGTTTTATTTGGATCCATTTATGCAGGGTAAGATGTCAAGGACATGGATTGCATATAACAGACCAAAGGAGGCAAATGCTGCTCATGCAGGACTTCTTCTAGCATTAGGATTGCATGGACATCTGCATGTCTTAGTGATGACTGATGTTTATCAATACCTTTCTGAGGTTTGTTTAGTTTCTTTCAGTTTTGTTGGTTCAATGTAGATATTCTTTTAATTGCTTTGCCTTTCCTTATTGTTAGTTGTAGGTTTTACACACACAATCACACATCATTATGACGTGCACAGTATGCAGGGGCACATAACGGTGAAAAATAGCTACTCACTTTCATAATAAAAATGTAAAAATTAAATTTTAAATGATAAAGTAACAATTTTAGTACTTGAAAATTCAAGTAGTTTTTAGCAACTTATAGGGGTGGTATTGTTTTATCAAAAATATCTTCAAAATATTTTAGTATAAAACTGATATATATACAATATCTAAAATGTTAAAAACAATTTAGCAATAATATAGAAAGAATTAAATTCTAATGAATAAATAAAATAAGTTTATTAGGATATAGATCAATAAAAATAAGCTAATTAAAATTTTCATGACAATTAGTTCTAGAACTATTGACAATAGAACACCCACTTGTAAATGTTCTTGTAAAACATATACAATAAAATAAAATGTGAAATTTACTTTCATAATTAGATTATGTGAAAAGTAAAACAGAACTTTATTAAAATTTTGAAATATAATCCAACGAATATCAAATTTTTAACAAAATTAAATGAAAATGGAAGATTTCAGAATAACATTGTGTAAAAAAGGTAAAGAATGTAAAGTAAATTAATAGCTTATAAAACATTTGAAGAGTTAATAATAGCTTTAATAATATTAAAATGATTGAAATAATTTGAGAACTAAAAATTCTCTTGGTGCTTTGCTTCATCATGTATAGTGAATGCTCATCCTTCTTCACTTTGACAATGATCCAATCATATATATAATACATATACAGGCTAGATAGGACCCTCTCATCTTAAGAGTCCTTATTTTATCAAATAAAGATTTTAGAAGTACTATAAGGTTGACCACCAAAAAAAAAAAACAGGATTAGTGTGTGCAAAAAATAGCTAAAAGTAAATAAAATGGATTAGTAGGCAGTGTCTTGATGAATTAGATAAATTTGGTTTATCCTTTTGTATAAGACTGCCATACCTGTCTTTAGGGATGGCAGTGATCCGGCATGGGCTGAGCTCGTGTTGTATTGAGCCTGACCCTGAATTTACACAGATAAGCCTGAGTTTCACATGGGCTTGAAAGACATGACCAAGCCTAAGCGGCCTGAAACTAAGAAGTTTGACGGATAGCCCAAGCTCGATTGAGATTTTTTTTTTTTGGAAACAAATTTCAAACCATCTCATAATCAAGCAAAAACCTACATGGAGAAAGGGAAGGTATTAAGACTTTTCTTAAAAAACACTCTTCAAATCATCTTAGTACATTCCGTTTAAAAAGTTGATCTCAACATAATCTGCTAAAAAAAGAAATAATCTAGAAAAAAAGGAATAAAAATGTAACAGAAGGGATAAGAGATTCACTACCAAATGGTACTAATTCACAAATCTGCTCCTTAATCACATTGTTCTAGAAGAAAACAATGAAGTTGGATGCTTCTATAGTGCATTTGCAGTGAAAAGAGGGAAAAGATGCACTGGAAAGCCTAGTCCCTGGACACTGAGAGAGATGTTGGAGGGTGGATGTTGGGGTTGGAAGAGTAATTAAGACATAGAGAAAGGAAATAAGGTAGTGGGGTTCGGTAGAACTGCCGGAGGGATGTTTTTAAATAAAAGAAAGAAAAAATCTGCAGTAGAATTATACATGCTCATGCTTACAATTGCTTTGGTCTTCAGGCTTGAGCATATATATGTTAAAGCCCAGCCAAGTTTTTAAACATGCCCAATTTGAATGTTTAAGCCTACCCGATTAGCATTTGGTCTCAGTATTAAGAACCAACCCTCTTTTGTTTGGTCGCACTCATCTGGCTTTTGGATTTTTGGGCCAAATTGCCATCCCTGAGTTGCAATGGTATTGCATGATGTACGACCACACAAAAATTATAGAAAAATATTCACTAAACCAAATAATGAATAATGGAATATAAAGTTTAAATGTTACAAATGATAATTGCAATGTCAATAGGTGAATGTCTAGGTATTTTTGTCCACTTAATGATATATTTTATTCAAAAATTATTTCAAATGTTTTTGAAATAACGTAGTTCTTTGTAAAATCTAAAAGATTAAAAGTGAATATCTCATTAAATTAAGAATAATTGCATCTAAAGTCTATGATATGGACTTCATTTAAATATAAAACTTTGTTCAATTAACTTCTTTTACTCAGGTATGATGAACTTAGTGATACAAAATGTGAAATTTAATGGGATAATTAAAAAAATTAAAAAAAAAGAAAAGAAATACATTTCATAATAATTGTAATCCTTTATAATTTAAAATATTCTAATATAATATATTGTGAATTGGATCTCATGTTATTCATTATAACTATAATGTATGAGAGTGGCCGTCTCACCAAATATTCTTACCTCAATTTTTAATTCTAAGATTGGAATAAAGTGTTTGTTTTCAATAGTTTAAAGAAGGAAATAGAAATTGTTTTCATTTGGCAAAACTTGTGCATTTGGAAAATTTGAAAGTCCATATGCTTGTGAGAGAATTATCCATTGATAATTGATTAATTGTGAATTTGGTCATTTATTCTTTATAGGAGCCACCTTTGTGGATGAGATTGATTTGGTTGGAAAAATCTGTGCTTGAATTTGGAGTGGATCATGACATAAATTATTCTAAGTATGGTTTTAAAAGACAAAAAGATCTCCCTAGAGGCTAATTTTGATGGTAAGGGAGATTCAGGACTTGTGTTTTAGGGATGGAAGGAATCCTTTAGTCATTGCAGGTAGTCAATGAACATAGTGGTAGATTTTTTGGCCAAGATTGGGATAGATAGGGAGGATTCTATACGTTATTTTGTTGTTCTTTCTATGCTGGAGTGAAGAGTGTGGATCAGCTTCAGAGTATTATGATGATTAGTTGTGATCTTGTATTCGGGTGGCAGGGTGATATCGGTGTAAGTTTCTTGTACACCTTAATACCTTATTGTCCTTAATAAATTTCTTTATTGTTAACGTCTCAAAAAAAAAATGTGGTTGTAAAAGATATGAAGATTCTGTAGTTTATCTGATTTGGTCTAATTGGATGACAATGTATCACAAAATGATTGAAATTCTAATGTAGAAATAACTTCTACTGGTGAGCTCCATAAAAAAATAGTGAGTACCTAATTCACCATGAATTATTTCTCATCTTTGTGATGTAACCAATTCATTTTTTAACTAGATCAAGTTCCTTTGATACGTGCTATTGATGTAGACAATAATGTTAATTCAAAAAGATATAAATGGCAATTTCTATCGAAGAATATTTTGTCCTCATATCTCCTACTAGAGTAACCCAATACACAAGGCTTGTGGGCGCTTTTGTGTATTTGTGGGATCAGCCTCACTTCCATGGGATGGGGATATCTATGTTATTCTCCCCCCCTTCCCCCCCCCTCTTCCCTTTCCAAAAAAAAAAGTACTCATATATCTTGCACTTCACAATCGAGGTCCTGTATCTAAAATAGATTGTGATTATGATGGTCTAGTTTGTTCTAGATTAAATGGTGGCTTGTTGGGATTTTGAGTAGGTGTTGCGAGCATGACACTAGAAGATGTAAATGAGAGAGGAAATTGCTTCATTTTTTATCATGGCATAAGACTTGGAAGCATCTTATTGGTTGAAAGACATCATCGTCTAAGGTGGCAAATTCTCATTGGATGGTAGCTCTCTCTTCCACATCATCTTCCAAGCTTGGAAATTCCCATCGGATGGATGGTAGTTCTCTCTCCCATGGGCGTGTGAGGCCTCTCCAACAAGTTTTGAACTTCCAATTCAAGTGTGGAGGAAAGACAAATGATTGGTAGAGACATGTCATTAGTCTTAAGTGTGACCTTTTGATTGGATGCAATTCATTTTCTCTTCATTTTCATTCGTTGGTGTTATGTAACACATCTTTTTTTTTTTTTCCTTTTCTTTACCTCCTCTATTTAGTATAAATAGAGGTCATGGTAGCCTGGTAGATCATCGAATTTTGGAGTGAGCAATTGAAGTTTAAAAAAAGTTTCAAGTTTGGGCTTTGAGTTATCTTGTGAGTTTCCTTGAATTTCTAGTTTCGTGCTTTGCTTGAATTAAATTATTGTATCCATTTTCCATTTGGATCTCAGCACTTATATTAATCGCAATTTAAGTAAGTTTTTGGAATTGCATTATTTTATTTTAATTCATCCAAACAGGTGCCTAGTTTCTTAGAAACTAGTTATCACCTTAGACTGCCAAGAACTTGTCTTTTTGGTAAGAACCCAAATTGATTCTTCCCGGTGTGAAGTTCAATTTGGTTTGTTCAACTGAGACTTAGAAAGGTTCATTACACTATCTTGGCCTTCATCAATAAGCTAGGTAGATCCATTTTAGTTGGTAGAAGTCGATGGAGAACAATTAATTGGGAGGTGCAGGACGTACTTAGATGGTTCACCAGGGGTAGAGGATGGACAAAAGCACACAAATTGCCAAATTAGGTTTGGTCAAAGGAAGTCCGAGAGGATTGTAGTTGGGAAAGAAATAGATTTGATGGAAAAGGATACATGGAGAAAAAGTAGCATTGGCAGTTTGCATGTAGAACAAAGTTAACGAGATAAACATACATGGTTGGATTTTTGGAATGGAGAATCTGCATGCATGAATATATTTTTGTAAAGAAAGAAATTGAGAGAGAAAAAGAAGCAGATTCTTACCAAACTCCATGCTAGTACTGTATGTGTTACTAGTACTGATAGAAATGAAGAAACAAGAGAATTGGGCTTGGTGTACAAAAACAAGGAATTTTTTTTCTTCTTGTGAACGTTCAAAGAGTGTAAGGGAGAGTGTGTCAGGCTTAGAAATAAGCAATTGCTAACTAGAATTTACAAAATAAATCCTATTACAATTACAATTAGGCAATGGAGAGAATTTCTTGAAAGATTTAGTTTATGAAATTGTAGGATTGAAGCTTGTATGATTGTAACTCAGTTGGCTTGAGCTTCTGGGAATAGACCAAAGGTCTCAGGTTCGACCCTCCTCAGAGTTATTGATACACAAGGGTTGTGGTAAGTTTTGTGTATCCATGAGATTATTCTCACCTCCAATGTGGAGTGGGGATACCGATGATATTGAAAAAAAGTAGGATTAATGAGTAATGACGCATATTGGTTGTGAGCACCACATCACGTATGTTGCATTAGAGAGCATGCCACGTGTTGGAACCTTCTTGCTCCTCAAGTACCCATTTCCTTATAACACATGTTTCATACCCTAAATGGTTGGGATCAATGGCTTGTTGGCCAAGAGATGGCTAAAATGATGAGGAAAGTTAAGGAAAGAAAAATGAATAATGAAAACAAATTTTGTGTGTTGGAGCTTGAGACTATATGAGGGGTGCAAGGAATTGCACATGCAATCCCTTCATTTTTTGATGGATTTTTCTATTCCTTTGACCCTCTCTGGTTACTCTTATCGGTACTCTTGGCCTAAACTACCCTACACTCTTAGCATTCCGGGAGGGGATTCTAGTGTTTGGAGAGAGTTCTGAAGCCATCATCTGAATCATTCCACACACATCTTCAAAAATAAGTAAATAAATAATCATTCTAGAGATTAGATTCTTTAGGGTTTCCTGGGAAACTTTTTGATGCATTTGATGGTGTTCGATACGTGATTAATGTGAGGACACTTACATATATAGACAAATCGGACCCAAGTTGATGTTAAGGAAGATTAACTCTGAGGCCCACTAGTAGGCCCATAGAACTTGCAATGGATTGGGTCATGAAGTGCAAGGATTGTTTAGTAAGACAACGGTTGCTAAGCTTAGTTCTATCTTTACTAGAAATCATGTCTGGTAACGTCAATGTTTTATTTGATATAAATGTTTTATATATATATGGAATAGTTTTGATATGAGCTTTATAGATGGCAACCTACTTTATTTGGAGTGTGCGATTTGGGATTTTGAGTAAAGTCCAAGTTCTGTGTTTTGAGTTTTCGAATATTGTATGAACCAGTAGTAAAATATATTTTGATCTACACATAAAATTCTATATATTTCAATTTTTTATTCTTCTTATACAAATATAAATATAAATATAATGAATATTGTAAAATGAACGATCAATTTAAAATTCTTATTTCCAACTATAAGTTTTACAGTTTTTACATGAACTATTATTTTCTTAATAAATATAACAAAAAGTTTGAAAGTTAAATGAATGATATCTTTTTTTGTTTTCTTTTTTATACATTAAAATATTCAAAGGTTTGGTTTTATTTAACATGGTAAATGAGTTTAACAAATACATGTATTTATTTATAATTTTTTTGAATAATTGTTGAGGATCGGCATAATTTTTTTCTTTTCGATAGGGTGGATAGCTAATTTTTATTTGGTGGATGTTATTCATTAATTATGTTTGTGTCAAAATGTAAATTTTGATTATTGTTATTATATAGGCTCATTAAATATTCTCATTATCCCCTGGAAACTATGTGCCCTTATGATCTTATCAAGAATAGTGATCATATGGGGTTCCAAACTTGATAGGCACCTAGACCCCAAGATCATGTACTTGTCTGGGACATCTAAGTCAAGAAATCCCCAAATAAATCATAGATTGATCAATCCAAAAGTTTGATTTTTAGTGGGCCCCATATTCAATCTTAGATATTTCCAATGGACCAATAACTATCACTATTGGTGGGTTCTACATAGATGGGCTCACAAAGGGTCTGCTTATAGGTTGGGCATGGGCGATCATCACATGAGATGATAATGTGCCTCAACCTGCAACTTTGTTGTTGCAACAATAAGGACTACTTTTTCATTTATTTTTAAAAGATATTGCAATTGTGAGCACTTTCAAGTTGTGCTACAGGTTCTTGTAACTCCATTGTTTTTATTTTTTATTTCCAGAAGAAATGATATCTTGAGTTGTAATTATTGTTGATGGTGTTGTTAATGGATAGGAAACTGATTTCGCAACAGTGGGGATACTGCTTGGTATGTCTGCCTCTCATAGAGGAACTATGAATCCAGAAATATCAAAGGTACATTATTTTCTATTATGTGTGAATCTCGCTAAGATTCCTCTCTCTTTCGCACACACACACACACGCACACACAAAATTTCCAACTGCTAGAGACTGATTTCATTTTATGCAATAGTGATGTTGGTGATGCGAAAATGATCAAATAATGAAAATAAAATTGCACAATGAAGTAGGTTGCCATGCAGAAATTGTGATTTTGGACCTGATTAGAAAAGCATGCTAATCTCATCTTGGACATCCTAGCTCGAACATCATCTCCTCAGTTCTCTCTAAACAAACAAACTCTTGATCTTAGTGACCTCGCTTATGTTGGCTGGATTGGTTTTCACTTGTTTAGAAGCAACATAACTGAACAAATGTATATATCTAGATTTCTTATTGCATCAATCTTCTTACATAAGCATTCTACAAAGCATGGATTCAGAACCTAACTTTATGGTCATGCCATTGAAACCTCACCTTGCATGATCCAACTGAGGTCGTATGATCCCAGAATCATCTCCAAAGTCCTTAACATTATGAACCGGATGTGCTTGGTACCTGCAACAAGGATGCCATCCATTGCCTTACATCTTGGATCTCCAGATACTGCAACACCATTATGCACACATTAAACAATACTGGAAATTTTCAGGGGATTTAATTTGCTTGGTCATTGCCCTGCTGCAGCTTATGGCTGTCCTCTCCTGGCTCGTGCCTGTTGGTGTTTTGTTCGAGGAGCCTTTGCATTTTCTTTTTCTTTTTTCCTGGGTTTTCTGTGCTTGGGAGCCCTTTGTTTGTGTTATTGGGTCTGCTGTGTTTGGGCTTCGTTCCCTGTTTTTTCTGGGCTGGGTTGTGTATTTGTTGGCCTTTCATTTTGGGGGCATCCTTTTTGGCTGTGGGCTTTTTCCATTGTTGGGCCTGTCTTTGGGGCCCTACTGCTTGCTTGACCCGGGCTGTGGGTTTTTCTCTTTTTCTTTATTTTCCAATTTGTGGGGCTAATTTGCCCTGTATCTGTTTTTTTTTGTCCTCCTTCATTTGAATGAATTACTTACGAATCATTCAAATTTTTTTTTTTTTTCTAGAAGATTGGATTCATAAAAGAGCAACAAGAGACCGAACCTAAAAAATTACTAAAATGTGTTTGCTTAAATTTTTATACCTCCCAATCTTTCAAGTAACACGAATGCATGATGAGGCATGAAACCTTGGTACACTTTCTAACTCAAGATGCAACATACTCACGCTGTTCGATGGTTGCTTGTGAGTGAAAGGCTATATTGAATAGCTGGTAACCCTTTGCGTCAAATGTAGTCTACTATGCTTTTAATGTGTGATATTATTGTTTTTTTCTTTCTTTTTGTATGTCTTCATTAATAAAATATTACATGTAATTTAGAATAAAGAATGAGTTAGGACTATACTTGATTGTAATTGTGAAATGTTTAGATTTGTTGGTAGAAGTTGTGTTTCTATGCGAGTGATTAAATCATGAATAAATTCTATCAGTGGCCATAGTAGAATAAATTCCTGAAGTGGATATACTTTGAGAACTATAACTGTGATAAGGATCCAAAATTCAAATTTTGGTTGAAATCTTTGTATGTGGTCTTACCTCATTTTTTTTAAACAATTTCTGGACCCTAAATTGCTATTTTTTATTCATGTATTTCAACTTGTTAAATGCATTATGATAATGATTCAATCCATTGGGCAAACAATGGTTTCTTGCAGATACTTTATCTTCATATTCCTTCTAGGTATCCACCTTCCTTTCCAGATTTGGAGTTGGCAACAGTTTTACAGGTATCAACCATTTTCCCTCCGTTTTATGGGAATTATTTTTTGTCATAGTTGTTGATTCCATAAACTCCATTTCAATAAGAAAACCACAATGGAAAAGTGTACCTACGCATTTTCTTGTTTTGGTTTATCCCAATATGGTTTGGGTGTTGCTTAGGCCATTTTGTGGTCTTGTTTTTGACAAATCTTCAAGATGGTTTTCCCGGTCAACTTTTGAAAGTTTGTTTGGTACCTAAAGAAACATCAGTCTGGAAACCCTCCTATTATATTATGCAAATGAAAAGAACTAGTGGGAGTCACTTTGAGAAGTAAAGAGTTATCTGTGTGCTCAGATGTTCCCTTCTTTTACAATCCTTATTGGCAATAATGATGCCGCCATTTTTGCATTCAAAGCCTATCTGCAGCGCACCTTTGATATTAAAGATCTGGGGCCTCTTTGCTACTTTCTTGGGATCGAGGTAGCTCGTTCCTCTATATGACTTTCTCTTTCTCAACGAAAATATGCTTTCGGTCTCTTACATGATGCGGGGTATTCTGAATGTAAGCTTGCTGACACTCCATTGGATGTTAACGCCAAGCTATCTACTCCAGATGTGACCTTTCTTGATAATCTTGCCTTCTATCAGCAATTAGTCGGGAAACTTATTTATCTTACTATCACTCGGCCAGATTTATCATATGTTGTTGGTGTGCATGCATGCTCCTCGTGATATTCATCTTCATGATGTCTTTCACATTCTCCAGTATCTTAAGGCTCATCCTAGCCGAGTGTTGTTCTGTGCACGGCAGTGTCACTTATCAATTCGTGGCTATTCAAATGCTGATTGGGCCGGGTCTCCTGATGACCGTCGCTCTACCTCAGGATATTGTGTCTTCTTGGGATCCCACTTAGTTTCCTGGCAGAGCAAGAAATAGAACGTTATTGCGCGGTCTAGTGCTGAAGCAGAATATCATGCTATGGCCAATACTGCGTCTAAGTTACTTGGCTTCGGCAATTTCTCTCTGAGTTAAGCCTTGCCCCTGCCAATTTGTTAATCATGGTTTTTGACAATCAGGTTGCCATCAACATAGCCTCAAACCCTTTCTTTTACGAACGGACAAAGCATATTGAAATCGATTGTCAGTTCCTTCAACAACACATTTTTTAAGATCGGATCTTCACTCCTTATCTCAAATCCAAAGACCAACTTGCAGATATGCTTACTAAGGCCGTGTCTCGTACTCAACTCGATCGTGCCTTATGCAACCAACTTGAGGGGGAGTATTGTGGGACCCACTATAGAGCACTGTTGACTATGTGGGGCCCACCTCTGGACATAGTTGGCCAAAATCGTCCTAGTTTGGAAAGTTGACTTAGAGAATATTGCAAGCTACGTAATTTAGTGTAATTAATTATTCTTATTTTTTTTCCTTTTTACCATCGCAATTGGTTCCTTGTATCTATTTATACATGTACTCTCCTTTGATTATAGAGACAATTAGTACGTTCAAAGAGAGAGATTGCTCTCTTCCAATCTTTTCTCCTCTTTTTATTATTATTTTCTTTTCTCCAATATTACTTTCAACGCCTTTCACATCCAAGATTTGGGATTGTATGCTAAGAAAGCTAAATCTTCAGCAAGCTGGAAAAAGGATAAGATTGTAGATGAACTTCAAGCTACTTCCAAAGATCTGGCTGATAATTTAATCATAATGTGTATTTTCTTGTTCTATTTTCGTGCTTTAATTTAACACATTTGAACTGAAAGAAGCAGATCTTTCACTCTGGAGAATGTTTTGCCAGCCATTCTTTGTGTCAACAGATCTGGACTCATTTTCGTCTGTTTTACTAAGGTCTTAACAATATCCCAAACTGAGTCTCCTCGAATTGGGACCTTCCCATGTATTATACTGTCTAGTATCATAAGAAAGCAGTGACCACTACCAATCAAACAAGTTTCTAATTTGAGAAGCATTTCCCGTTGCGCTATTATATCAAACCATGACATTATAAACTAAATGAGTGCAATTCTCATTGAATGAAATTCACATTCTGTCAGGTATGATTGCAGATCCATGGAAAATGTAGAGGATATCTGATCTACATCCAACATATTTTAATTTGAAGAAAAATATAAGGATCAATCATTTCTGGAATGCCCAGATCATATTGCAGAATTTATCCTTCACAAGAAAGTTGCTGGAAATATCGGATTCAAATTTCTTCTATTTATGAGCCCCTTGGTCAAAATTTCAACATTGGTCAATTTGTCAAAAAATTCACCAAGCTAAGAAGCAAGTTCGATAATGAATGCCTGAATTAGTTTCTGTGCTTGTTCTTTACCTGGCCTGGATTGTCGGTTTTCTTTTTATATTCTATTCTCATTCTTATCGTTTACCATTCAAAAGGAAAAGAAATTATTGAGTCAGCTTGATTGTTATCATCTATTACTGATTATTGTTAGGTGTTGAACATTTCCTTTTTTAGAATTTATTGCACTTTAAGTGAGTGAGTTCAGTTTCTTAAAATATCCTATTACTTCGACTGAGTAGAATTGATTTTCCATATTCTCATGAACTAAATTACTTTGATCTTCAATGTATTCGCATTTATTTTCCAGTCTGCTGCTCTCATGGCTGTTGGGCTTCTGTATGAAGGATCAGCACACCCTCAAACTATGAAAATTCTTTTGGTATCATTTTTCCCGTTTCCTTATTGCATTGTGTATTTTTGTTGGATGTTGGAAAAAATCAAGTTCATGTCATATGCCATATTGTATAGTGAAAACAATATTTAGCTTGTCTGTATGTTTCATATCATATTTTTCCTTTTCCTTGGTCCTTGGCAGAGCTGCTTACATATATTTGTCTTATATGTCGTCATATACTGTTCATCATAGCTTTCTTACATGTATGTTTTTGTGTCTATCTAGGAAAAGGACAAGCGAGACCAAAGGTCAATGAGAGAAAGTGGAATCTACTAAAGGGTCCTAACAAAAACTCAAAGGTAGGTGAAGGGACAAAATCAGACCCATAGAAATAGCTATAATATAAAGAGTATGTAGGTGAGTTCAGGATCGAGAGTACCAGGTTATGGGCCGACGACTTGGAGAAGCTGTCCGTTGTAGAAGATGACGGCGAGGTTAATGTGCTGGAAATAAAAGCAGTTGCTGCTACGTGTGAGTCAAGCCTGGTGTCTAGTATGGAATGGCGATAAGATATCTTGATATCGAAAATAAGGGGGATCTAGTCAAAAGTCTGCATGCCCAGAGTGAACCTCATTTTGCCGAAGGGAGTCCAACAGTCCAATTCCGAAGCCAGTAAGGGCTCAAAGAAGAAGGCCTGAAGATCTGAAGCTATCGATGTAGCTCCATGGAGTAGACCGTTGGGAACCCAATAGTGCATCCCTGGTGGATGTGGAATCTGTTAAAAAAGAGGATGGTAAACTGGAGCTTCTGTGACTACCAAGCTGGGACTTGCACGTGTCCCCTTAAACATTAAACCAGAAAGCGAACCACAATGAAAATGGAAAAAGGGGAGAAAGAGAAAAGGTACCCGACAGGGGAGGAGGTGTCGACAAACCTAGAGATCAATGAGGGGAGGACGGAGGGGCTGGAGTGGGAGGGAGAGGCGTGAGTGACTAGTCTGGTGAAGATAGGAAAATGGCCGCAATAGATTTAATTCCATTACTAGCCTGATGCGGAGCACCATCACATAGCATTTTTTTATTTCTCATTATTGTATTTTTTTATTTGGGATAGAATTTTTAGTTTTTTGTACTAGGGGTATTTTCGCCATTTTGTTGGTGTGTTTATTTTAAATGTGTTGTAAGCCCTATTAGGGCAGCAGTTGATTATGAATGAAAGAAACGAAAGTTTGTTGCGGAACATTGTCTCCTGCGCATGTGTGTTGGTGAGAAGCCCACGGAACCTTTGAGAAATTGAGGACGGCGAGAAGCCATCGGATTAAGTGAGAAGCCTCTTCCAAAACCAGATAAATATTCTTCTCTCTCTCATCTCTCTCTTCTCCCCTTTTTTTTTGTTTTTTTTTTTTGGTACCCACGAACCCATCCAAGCCAGATCTCTTCCTAGTCCCATCACCATCATCCTATATCATTCCATAATTGTCCCTGTTGCTTCTGCCACCCCCTTCTGGATCAATTAGCCCACCCAAATCTGTCTCACAGCCTTCTTCTTACCTTTCTCCATTAAACTGTAGCCCATATAGCCTTTCCCTGTTGTCGCTGCCCATTCCCTAACCCAGATCAAGTGTCGCCACCTCCCTACCAGCCTCCCTCCCTTGTTGTGACCCCTTTACAGTTCCTCCTATTGCTGCCGCAACCTTTTTTATGCCTCAAGAGTGATGCCACAACCCACTAGAATCCCTACAGTTTTTTCCACGATCCCTATTCCTTCCCCTCTTTGCTTCCGTAACCTTTTAATCCCCTCCCACACTTAAACCTACCCTTCCAAACTGTCGTAACTCATATTTCTTTATTTGAAACCATATACCCCCTATACATTAGCCTTTTCCTTAATTACTAAACTTCCATTTAACCACCATTGAGCCATTTAATCCCTTTAAAGACATTAGATTCTTACTATTTGCATGATTATGTGTGGTGAACTTTATATTAATTAATTGCAAGCATTAATTTGAATTTATTTTCAGCCCATTTTAGATTTAGGGTGCATTATTTTCATCTCTTTTAATTTTTAGGGAATCAAATTAGGCATTTTGGGTTACCTATCTCTTGTCCTGCATCATAGCCCTTCTTGCAATTGCAATCTTGTGAACTAAGGTTGTATTTTTATCTCCTTTTAACCACATGGCTCTAGATTTCTGGCTCCACTCCATCCCTTCTAATCTCATGTGGTTCCACAACGTTGCCTTACAGTTCCAATTTGAACCTTCGGTTTGTCCCTCTTTATGACCTCTTGCTTTGATGGAGTGTCCTTGGGCTGTACATGGGTGAGTTTAATTGACCCTTGTACTCAAGACAACACGTGTTCGAGCAACCGAACAATGTCATGTTATGGTCAAACAACCAAGGACAACCCAAGATGATGTGTCGTATGCCCATAGGTATCACATCGCACCATACGGTATTCTGATAGGCAAGGATATGGATGGGCACGGGACACCACTGAGTGACAGAGAGTGCCATGTCATTGACCCACAGAACTCGATGGGGATTAGGATGAGGCTCAAATTTCAAACCTAATCGAGTAACCGTGCTGGCAGACACGACATTTGCGCAACTCCTACTATTCATAATCAATTTGCAAGACACACTTGATGTAGGTGTGGAAAAAGGTTGTTCGGCTCCAATCTTCTGATGGTGGGGTCGGGTGAAGGCACACCTAACCAGTGTAAGGGGGTTTGCCTATCCTCGTCACTTGGGGAATCTACTCCTTCAAAGATCTCTTCATCCTTTCCATGGTCCGTCTTTTCTTTGGACTGTTCTCCCACCAAGAGAGCTCTTTCTTGATTCCTGGTCTTGGTAGGACATTCACGAGCGAAATGCCCATAGCCCGGACAGCGATAACACTGTAGGCCACTCATGGCAGAGCTCGCACCACATGCTCCTTTTGCAATTGCATCCTTGTTCTTGGTGGAGCACTGGTGATTTATCTGGGTTGACTTCCTGTACTTTGCTGGACTCCTTGCAGAGTGGCCTTGTAATTAGTACCAGTGGAATCAAATGGCTTCCGAGAGTTTGGTTTCAAGTATTGTTCCAAGTCTTGCACAAATTGGTAACTTTCCTCCAAAGTTTCCACTTGATGCAACATGAGTTCACGTTGGAACTCAGGACAAAGACCTAGTCTAAACCTAGAGAGGATTTTGCTGGGCTCCTCATCTAACTCACATTGCATAACGGGGTCATCTCCCAATCTCCTTGTTTTCTGTTCCACCGTGGTCCAGAAAAGCCGGGTTTGTCCCACCAATTTCATTTTGGGGAAACGGACCTGTCGAACTTCCGACATATCATGCCACTCGAAGTAACGATCCATGTCCGACAACCAATCTAGGAAGACTTTGGGCTCTAGACAACTGTCATAACTAGGGGCCTTCCTTTGCATGAACGTCCTTCAAGACACGTTCGTCATTGTCGGTAGGTTCATGATACCTTGTGGCTGGTCCCCACCACGACCAACTCCTCGGCCTCCACGACCTCCGTTCCTATGTTCTAGGTTCCTATTATCCCCATGATTTGATCCACCATCCTCATTCGTAGGGGCTTCTAGGACTTCAACCCTAGTTCTCACGACGGCCAAGCCAGTACATAAGGTTTCCCGAGTTCTCTGAAGTTCGGTCGATTGGGTGAGGATCTGAGTAACCCAAACTGGGGGTTGATCTCCTGACATGTCTCTAAATTGTTTTGACCCTTTCTAATAGGTAACCCCACTCCTAGTTGTCATGCACTAACACACACACTAGGGCTCCTATAGACCCACAAATAGGGAAAGACTGGCTATATGCTATATCCTAGACTCTATGCAATGGATGACTTATGATGTAATGATGAGACAGATCAATAATTTTTTTTTTATCACAAAATAAAATGCAACATAGGACGATAGATGTTTAAAGAAAAATCCTAGCGTGGCTCTCTGATACCAAATTTGGCGTAGGACACTAATGGAATGAGCCTAAATGACAAATTGATGCAAAACACAAAAGAAACAGTAACCCTAGGAGACTAATGCAAATAAGAAGGAAAACAATTATTATCAAACATGTTATGGCTGAAATTAAGGTTCAAATTAGTATTTGCAAATTAAGAATATACCTTATGACAAATAATCAAGTCTTGGAATCTAATATAAATGATTATAAAACAATTCAGTCCAAGTCATGTTAGCGGTGAAAGTCCCTCAAAACAAAGGGATTTGTCAGATCCCGCAAACATGTAGGCCTTTCAACAGAAATAGGGTCTCAGGTGGCTGTTTGGCAAGGAGAAATGGTAGGACAACAGTAATATGTGATCTTAACAGTGTGGGACAGTAAAATAGGGGATCTTAATGGATATGGCAGCAGTATACAGCCATATATGGGACTGTTATGGGTTAGCACAACAGTTCATGGGGCTGTTTTGGGATTGGGGAATGGAGATTAGGGCTAGGGTTTAAAGGATATGGCTAGAATTAGGGTTAGATGTGGGCTAGGGTTAGGGTTTTGTTGAAGGGACTAGTAGATGGGACAGCTAGAGGCGGCGGAGGCTAGATTTGGAGGATTGGTATGGGATGGCACACAAAGAAGAAAAGAATATGGGAATCTAGGCAGTTAAGAGAGGGATTTGGGAAAAGGATGGAGCGGCAATTCAAGGGAAAAGGAAAAGGGGAAATTCGAATATGCTAGGGTTTTCAAGGAAAGAAAAAGGGAAGAAAAAAGAAGAGAAGAAAAGATAAAAAAACACCTGGATAGAGAGAAGGGCTTCTCACCTTACTTTGCTTCTCACCAAGGTCTTGGATTCTCACCAAGAAGTACCATTTGCATGGAGCAAGGAACTGGCCTTCGAAAATTTCAATCTTCATTCAGCCTTATGCACATTAGGCTTACAAGGGGTTTATATAGTGATTACAATAAAACATTCCCAAATTGCCTCCACATAAAAAAAAACCCAAAATTACATAAAATACCTCAAATAAAATTAACTTAAAACTAAACCAACATAATGAAATAAAAGGAAGTAAATATAAGATGAGTGAGCATGCTCCGCATCACTTTCTAAACGTCCCTATATGAGCATCTAGTTTGTGTAGTTTGTTATTTGTAGTGTTCGAGTTATGTTGTTTCTGTTATCTTACTCGGGGTATTAGTTATTGCAAGTGGGCTATTTGAAAATACTGCAACTTGGGAGTGGTTCTAAAATATTTCAACTGTTAAAATTTGAATGCATTGTTAATTCTATCATAAAATTCATGAATCTTACCTTAATATTGTACTAAATTGGTTGGTTGTTAGTGTTTTATGCAACTGTTATAGAATCTTTCTGATGATAATGCAAAAAATTGTCTATGTTTATTCCTTGAATGAAAATTCCTGAATGTTCTAGTTTTATTTATGTTTAATTTTCTCATTGTTAAAATTTGCAACTATTCAAGATATCAAACAGTACATTTTCTTCCACCATTTTGTTGATGCGCGTATGTTACATGGCAATATCATATCTGGACTTGCTTGCAGGGTGAAATAGGTCGTAGGAGTGGAGGAGATAATGTGCTTGAAAGAGAAGGTTATGCCGTTGCTGCAGGATCTGCGCTTGGGCTTGTAGCTTTAGGTTTGGATTATTGTACTTAATATTTCAATTTTTTTTTTTTTTTATTAGTTTGTTACCATTCAAACTTACTTAGACATTAATTGAAGGTCAAGGGAAAGATGCATTTGGGGTCACAAACACTTTAGTGGAACGCCTTTTCCAATACATTGGAGGCAAAGAGTTCAGCAATGTATTATTTTCTTCTCATCTTTGTTTGTTTTACTTTCATAACATTCTTGTTTGATAATCTGTTGTTGGACTGGTGACATTAACCATTGCAGTACAAGGCTCAACCCAATTTTTAGTGTCTAATTTTGACTAAATTTTGAAATGATATCTATTAGTTTCTTTACTTTCGTCAGGAGAGATTGCCAAACATGGTGCAAGTAAGAGATGATTATAATCGCAGTACTGGGCAGGTTATACAAATTATCAACTTGTGTTCTGGATCTTAAAACTTTTCTATGTTGTCAAATCCATTATCTACATTTTAACATTCTGTCATTAACTTTTTGTGCTTCATTTAGATGATGGATGGAACGCAGGACAACATTGATGTCACAGCACCTGGAGCTACAATTGCATTATCTTTAATCTTTTTGAAGGTAGAACTTTCTTTGATGTTGTACTGTTGACTCTATTTTCCATCCACTTAAAATTTCTAGATTAGTAGGCCAGTGTGTTCTTTTCATGTTGTCAATAGTGGTAAATTATTCAAATTGTTTAACTCTGTTGTCACAGACAGAATTAGAGGCTGTGGCATCCAGGATTGCCATTCCTCTCACACATTTCGGTTTGCAATATATAAGACCTGATTTTATCATGCTCCGTGTCATCGCAAGGAATATGATAATGTGGAGCAGGTACCTTTATTAAATATGACATATCAATGATCATGACATGCTTTGATAAATACTTAACTGCATATATTTGCAATTCTACAGAATCCATCCTTCAAATGAGTGGGTTGACTATCAGATCCCTGAGATTGTGAAGGTGGGAATCATGAGCCTCAAAGCCAATTCAAACGATAGTGATGAAATGGATGTAGAAGCTCTTGTTCAGGGATATGTTAACATAATAACTGGAGCATCCATTTCTCTAGGTAATTCATCCATTTTGAGGCTTATGCTCACAGTTATCTACATCATTTTATATTGTATTATATTTTTTATAATTGACTTCTTGATAGGGTTGAAATGGATCAAAATTCCAAACTTAGAAGGGGTGAATGGCTTTCATTTGATGTGGGTCACCTGTTCAAGCATAGACCTTTCCAACAAATTTATTCCATACACATGGGTTCACTTGGAAATACCCCACAACCCATGCTCGGGTTGTCAACCAAGCATTTTTGTCATTCATTTCTAAGTAGCTCATACATCTGCCAGGTTTAAGGTATGCTGGTACTAGAAATGGTGATGCACAAGAGCTTCTCTACAACTATGCCATCTACTTGTTGAATGAGGTACATCCTTCAGTGCTGATGTCTCTTTCAATGGTTTAATCACAATTCATGGGATTGCTCAATTTTAAAATTTGCAGATCAAACCTATTTCTGTGACAAGCTGCAGTTCCTTGCCCAAGGGGTTGTCGAAGTATGTAGACCGTTGCACTCTAGAGACATGCCTACATCTCATTGTTCTTTCCCTTTCTGTTGTAAGTACATTAGCTATATCAAATTTTGATCTTAGAATTTTAATTATTTATTATGGAATTTTTCTCTATAATAGTTGTGACCTTGCACGTGATGGCAATGTTGTATGTGATGCTGGTGAAGTTGGAAATTCAGAGATTTTGGTGATTATAAATGGCTTTGTTTTCTTCAATCGCGTGTACAAAAACCTATTACATGATGGTTTCTCGTGTAAACATCTTAAGGCTCAAAAAGCCCTTGTAAAGATATTGTATTTTTCATTATTCTTCAAAAAAAAAAACGCTATCGTCTTATTGCAAACACAAATTTAAGTCTTTGAAAGCTTGAAAGCACCCTTTCAAGATGATCTAAGTAATGGATTGATGTGCTCTCCATGCAGGACCAACTTATCATCCTTTGACATGGAGAAAAGTGAGGAATTACATTATTTTCATCATAATATTATAATTCTTCCATGGAAATCCCTCTTTTTTTGGGTGTGTAAGAGGGCTTTAACCCACAATCTCTACAAGTGGAGAACTTGAAAGATCTTGGTCCACTTGAGTAGGGATTGCATGATTGGTTGCGGAAATCTTCAATCCTTTTTTTCTATTGGAGAACCTTAAGGATCAACTTAAGGGGGAAAGTCCAAACTTTCTTCATGTTTCAAAGTATCAAGAGAACACAATTCTCGATTAAAAATAAAATTATAGAAAAAGACATGAAGAAAGTTGAAAGATCCTCCAAACATACTTGTTTAATGCATTGAGGTGGAAACTTCAGCAAAGCACAATTGCCCAAACCGTAGATATTTGGAGTGACCCTGAAGATGTTGATATTCCTCTCATTTAGTATCTTTGGAGTGAACCCCAAGCCATAATTTAAACAGTAATGCTTGGGAAATGATTGATCTACACATCTACCCAAGGATAATAAACCTATTTGTTGAAAATGGAAAAATCCATTCAAACATAGTCCTTTTGGGTCCATTGCACAGTACAAAACACGACTTGTTGCAAACGGCTTTACTCAAACTTATGGGGTAGATTACTTGAAAACATTTGCTCTAGTTGCAAAGTTTACTTCTTTTTGTATTTGTTAGTTACCGCAAATTACTTCAATTGACCTTTACATTTGTTGGTTGTCAAGAATGCATTTCTTCATGGTGATCTAAGTAAAGAAGTTTATATGTGACATCCACTCAACTTCGACATGGGGAGAGTGGGAAGTGTGTCGTTTGAAAAAAGTCTATATATGGTTTAAAATAGTCTCCCCACACCTGGTTTGATAAATTCAACAAAGCTTTAATTGCTTATGGCTTTCATCAATGTCGCCTAGATCATTTGGTGTTTTCCCAATGTCAAAGTGAAAGAAGAATGTTTCTCATTGTATATATTGATGACGTTACCATCACAGGATCTAATGAAAGTGCTATTGTTGCTCTCGAAATTCACCTCCAATTTGTTTTTGGAACCAAAGATCTAGGTCCACTATAATATTTCCTGGACATTGAAGTTGCACATTCCAAGAAAGGCATGTTTCTTTCTCAACAAAAGTATGCTTTAGTTCTCCAAGATACATGTTATCTTGGTTGCAAGCCCATCAAGACCCCTTGTGATCTCAATTCTAAATTGCAGCATTTCTAATCCCAAGTTCTATCAACAACTCGTGGGAAGATTGATTTATTTTACAATTATCAACTAGATATTTCTTATGTTGTCATTGTTGCAAATCAATTTATTCATTCTCTTCGGACCACACATCTTGGTGTTGTGCTCCGCATTTTTCACTGCTTGAAGAGTTCGTTGGGTCAAGAACTGTTGTATACTACTTTTAGTGACCTATTTATTAGTGGTTTTTCCTCTGTTGATTGGGATGACTCACTAGACGATCGTCGTTCCACATCTAGTGATTTTGTGTCTTGGGGTAATCTTGTCTCTTGGCATGGCAAGAAGTAGTTGTTAGATCAAGTTATGTTGCTAAGGGTAAAAAACTTGCTCTTTGAATTAAGTCACTGCTCGGATTTACGTGACACCGAGTCCACCCTACAAGACTGGGCTATCATAATCCTACCCCCTTAGACAAGAGCCGTCTTCCGCTCTGATACTGTCTTTAATGACCTACATGCCTTCAAGCAGCACCAATATTGTCCGCTTTGGGCCTGACACGCCCTCACGACTTTGCTTTTGGATATGTGCCCATACACACCCCCCAAAAGGCCTTGATGTTAGTTAAAAGTGAGTAGTCGCTTATATACCCCTATCGGACAATAATCCAGGCGATGTGGGATTACCAGTGCCATCCTGGCAAATTTGTCTCTCCCCCAGGCTCGCCCCCTGTGGAGTTCTCCTCCTTCCACTTGCGACTTGGTTCGAGCACCCTATGTTTCGGAGTTCTTTTCTCCCCAGTCACTGTCACTGCTGGGATTTACAGGGCACTGAGTCCACCCTACAGGAGTGGGCTATCATAGTACAAAACAACGCTATCATCATTTCTTATGTGCATTCAATAGATGAACTTGTTGATTTGTTCATGAAGGCGGTTCCTTGGTCTTTATTTAACCAACATATAGGCATGTTGGGCATGAGTGACATCTTTACTCCATTGGGAGAAGGGGGTTAGTGTTGAAGAAGTATGCATTCTTTCTTACTTTTGCAAGGAACTCCAATTTGTGTGGCCTTGTGGAATGGTACTCTAGTACAAAGTTACCAATATAAAATCTAGTTTACTTGATTAAGTTGTTACTCAAGATTGTAATCATCAGGGGGTTTGAATTTGTACTGTGTATCTTATCCCTTAAACTAGGGAAGCACTTGTCATCCTCGTGCCTATATAATTGTTTAGTGTCAATGCAAAAACATGATTAAATTTTTCCAAAACTTTTCAACTGTCCTCTCTCTTTTTTCTTTGAATTATTTAAAGAAGACATCGACAAACTTCCACACACCACCCACTTTTTGACCTTTTGTGAGTTGCACCCATACCCAATTTGGCCCCATTTCAATTTATTTGGCCTATTGATCTGAACCCCATGAAGGCTGATCATTTCCACGATCAAGTAAGGTTGAATTCTTGGACCTTTAAAAAACATGCTTCACATATCAAACCCAGATTGGAAAACTTGTGCATCGGAGTGCCAAGGTTTATCTCAAATTGATAACTAAGGATCTTATAATCGAACATTGATTCCTTCAGATGTGTCAATTGGGAAATATGTCCATTGTGACTAAAATGTATATCTTATATCCGAAAACTAGTAGTTCGCCTTGTTAATCCTCTGTGACCTAAATAACTAGATTGTGGCCCATACAAATGCACAATAGATGTGTCTGTTCGAGTAAGGGGATCAAATACATGTTACTCTTCATTGGAGGATATCCTCATGGTTGCAATCCCTACAATCATGTCCTATAGTAAAGATGTGAGTTGCCAAATCGTTAGAGAGATGAAAGGGAGACCGAGAAGGTTGTCTGCATTACATGATTCTCTTCATTGTGATGTCCCCACACTTACAATCCATATGACCAGTGCCTACAATAGAGATGTTAATTGCCAATCTGTAAGTTTTGTGGTGGGCCATGTTCCAGAGTACATCAAAAGAGTTAGTACATTGGAAGGAGGACGAGGGAGAGAGAGAAAAATAACAAATATACTTTCTAATCCCTATGTGGAAATGTTAAACAAACCTTATAATTGTTTGAAATGACAAAATGACCTAATGTAAAACCCCAGTTCTGAAGGGTGTACTCTGTGGCCAAAAATCCGAGCAGAACGCCAGTGGAAGGAGGAGAACTCCATGGTGGTGTGGACATAAAATATCGAAATGCCAGTGGAAGGAGAAGAAGAACTCCACGGTGTTGTGGAGTCTAGTAAAGATGTGAGTTTCCAATCATTATGATGTATCATTATTTCCTCATACCAATCATACTCTTCATTGCATTATATAGGACCATTTTACTCTAATCCTGTAAGAGAGATGAAAAAATAAGAATATTGAGGCAGCAAACTGTGAAGATACTAGAAAAGGTGTCATCCTCACCGTGTCATCAAGTTCATGATTTTGATTGCTTAACATCATAAGAGATTTAGAACCTAGATCTCCATGTGTACATGCCAACAATCAATAAATACTTATGAAGAACATTCAAAGCTTGAGTCCCTTACACATGCAAAAAAGTTCCAAAACAAAGTGTGTGATTAAGCTGCAAAAGTGTGTCATCTCATTGTTGCAGACACAGAGGAAAACGATCTTAGTAGGATCCTAGTAGGAAAATAATCTTGTCCAGAAAGCTAAATGGAGGCTTTACACATGGCTATTCTCCGAAGCAGAATTCAAAGGTTTCAAAGTCCAAATTCCATGGCATCCCTCTAATACCCCATGTGTGTGTGCTCGTGTGGGAGGGGAGAGAAAATCGCCAGGGGCGTGAATTCATGTCCCACATTGCCCAGAGTGATTGACTAGCACTAGTATATGAGTTGGAGCTTCTCTCCTTCTAGCACAAGGCATTTCTCTGATACCATTTATAACGACCCGTCCCGGTAGCACAATATTGTCCGCTTTGAGCCCACACGACTTTGCATTGGCGAGCCAACACCAAGGTTGCTCCCAAAATGCCTTGTACTAGAAGGAGAGAAGCTCCAACTTATATACCAGTGCTAGTCCATTACTCCGGGCAATGTGGGACAAGGAATTCAAGCCCCTGGCGATTTTCTCTTCCCTCAACAGTCCCACACACACACGGGGTATTACAATCCACCCCCCTTAGGACCAAAGCCATCCCCGGCTCTCTCCACACCACATGCAGAGAGTTGAACCATTCTCTGATACCATTTGTAACGACCCGTCCCGCTAGCAAAATATTGTCCGCTTTTGGTCAACACGCTAACCTAAATGGCTTTGCATTGACGAGCCAACCCCAAGGTTGCTCCCAAAATGCATTGTGCTAGAAGGAGAGAAGCTGCAACTTATATACTAGTTCTAGTCCATCACTCTAGGCAATGTGGGACAAGGAATTCACGCCCCTGGCGATTTTCTTTCCCCTCCCACACGAACATGAGCTATTACAATCCCCCTCAAGTAGATACCTCTAAATTTATTGTTGATGGGGTTGCGAGAGGAAAACCAAGCCCGGTCGGTATTGGGGATGTGTTTCGTGATTGGTCTATTTGGTCTTCCATAAGGAGAGACAAACTGATCATTGAAGGAGACTCTACAAATGCAATGAAGTGGGCGGCATGGTTTAAAAGATCCCCTTGGAAATTGATCACAGTAATAAGAGAAATTAGAGCTTTATGTTCAGGAAGGAGATCTCTTTCATGGCAATAAGGAGATATGCAAATGGGGTCCCTGACTTCTTTGCCAAAAAGGGGTAGATTCTAGTAATACTGGCGTGTTTTATGTATAAGGTCTTTTAGGAAATGGAATTTTGTTTCTGTTGGAGGGAATTATTTGTACTTTTGCACTTTGTTCTTTTTATTTTTTTCTTTTCTTCTTGGCTATCTTTGGGTTTGCATCTCTTAGACCCATTGATACCATCCTTTGTATCTTTTTATCATAATATAATTTTTACTATTTGTTTCTGCTCAAAAAAAAAAAAAAAATCTCATGGTTGCAGAAAATGAATAGAAACCATTGGCAAGATTTTTACCCTTAATTCCTAATATTGCTGACTCTCATAAAATACTCCCTTTTCAGTCTGTTTCTGTAAAAGGTGGAAAAATATCACTACCTTTATATCATAGTTTGAGCAGAACCTGTGAGAAGAGTTTTACATTTGAAATTAGCTGTTCGCTAAGAGGTTATCTGAGGACTAAGTTTTGCCCTTTTGGACATGCCTCGACAGTATCTTTTGTTTTACTTGAGTAGCATATTGATGGTTCCTTGTTGTTTTTTGGTGATTGATTGTTGTGTCTGTGTTAAATAGAAGTGGTGCTATTTCCTTTAGTAGCATCCTGGTGTTCTCTGTTGTGGTTATGGTTTATCGATTATGTAGTGCAGCAGCTCTTTTCAGTTTTTACTGTTGGGAAGACGCATTAGTAAACTAATGAACAAAGATTTACTATCATATCTACTCCATCCAATATTTTCTTTCATATGATAGTCTTGTTATGTGGGACCAGGTTATGGCAGGCTCAGGTCATTTACAGACATTTCGATTATTGAGATTTCTTCGTAGTCGAAATTCTTCTGATGGGCATACCAGCTATGGAATTCAAATGGCTGTAAGTTTGGCATATTCTTCTTTTTTATTATATTTTTCTAGTTAACATTCATAGAAAGGTTTTATGTAAACCCTTGGATATCATTACTCTATACATGGACTGGGATTGGAGATTCGGAATGCTAGTTTATCTATTTATTTACTCTGGAAGGAAACTTGATAGTTTATTTGAGTTCTGCTAATATTGTTATTATTGGTAAACCACATGATTACTCATTGTTAGCAGACACATGAACATGAGCCTTGCAAGAGCCTTATACCCTAGAAAGAGCAGTAAAAACATATATCCAGAGAAAAAGGTAAACCTTGGGACCAAAAATCAATTAATGCCACCCTTCTTCACAAATTCATTTTCCAAAGTTAAAGGAAGAAAATTTTAAATAAGATTCTATTTAAAGATTCTATTCATGTTCATCTATGTATATGTAAATTTCCCAAACAACTTGATACTCTAAATAAATACATAAGAAAATGAGCATTTTGTAGGAAAAATAAATGAGAAGAGAAGCTTAGCCCGAATAAGAGGTAAATAAATCTTTTAAGGAATTTTCTGTAGATTTCAAACATTAAATAATTTAAATCCATTAATGATGAAATAAAAGATCGAACTCACGTAAAATCAAATGAAACTACCACTGCACACGTGTTATTTGGGGAAAAATAAAAATTTGAGCTTGGAACCAAAAGAAAAACGAGTTGAAATGTTTGCTAGAACCAAATCTGAAATTTCCCAACAATGGACCACAACCCACAATACCTTGCTGGGGGGAGTCGGGTCATCACAAATGGTATCAGAGCAGGTTCAACCCTCTGCCTGTGTGGGCCTCAGTGTTGTAACCGGGCCGAGGACGGCTTCGTGCCTAAGTGGGGTGTGTTGTGATGCCCAGGTCCAGCAGCGCTGCTGGAGAGTGCATAAAGGGAGTTGGGTGTGTTGGGGGGGTCTGTGTGTGTGTGTGTGGTGGGTTGGGGGGGGGGCAAAAATTTTAGGGGTTCATAAGAGGGAGCACCCCTCTACCTAAGCACAACGCGTTTTGGGCCTAGGAGTGAGCCTGGGCCTAATGCAAAGCCGTGTGGGTCTTTTTGGACCCAAGGGGACAATATTGTGTTGGGTCGGGACGGCCGTTACAAATGATATCAGAACACGGTTCAACCTTCTACCTATGTGCCTGCCCATGTGCCTGTGTGTTGTGACAGAGCCAGGGACGACTCTGGTCTTAAGGTGGGTGGATTGTAATACCCCTGCCCCAAGAGGGAGGCTGTTATGAGAGGGGATGTATGGGAAAGAAAAGGTCCCATATTGCCCAATGAGTTGAATGTGTTGTGGCTTATAAAAGGGAGCACCCCTCCCTTCTAATGCAAGGCCTTTTGGGCCCAAGGGTGAGACTTGGGCCCAATGCAAAGCCATGAGGGTTTTTCAAGTCCAAAGCAGATAATATTGTGCTAGAGGGACAGGTCATTACAAATGGTATCAGAGCACTGTTCAACTCTCCGCCGGTGTGAAAGCTAGGGACGACTCTAGTCTTAAGGTGGGTGGATTGTGATACCCTGCCCAAGTGGAGGCGGAGACTGATTTGGTGAGATGTTTCTTTTATTGTGTTATCCTCAAGTTGTATACTCTTGATGTTGTTATCCTCTTTTGTTTAAAAGAGAGTTATTTGTAATCCCATTTTTATAGTGGAAAATTGACTCGGAGCATGTCCCATGGATGGCACATTGCCGGACCACGTAAATATTGGTGTCACTTTTATGGTTGCATGCTTGATTATTTTACTGCTTTCCTATTTCATTCACACATGTGGTAAAAGAATTGATCGAGGGATTGCTACGCTTCATGTGTTAGATGGCTTCTTTCCCAACAAAAAAGAACATTTTGCAAAGATTGTATAAATCATTCTAGGTGAAATTCATCGAACACGAGATTATTAATTTTAGATGTTCATATTGAAATTGAAGTATAAAAATGTAAGGAGGAGACTGAATATAAACAAAAAAAAAACAAAAAAAAGTATAAAAAGATATAATATATGGATGATGATATAGTCTTTTGTACAGATAGCCTTGTAATTTATTTATCTTTAGTAATATTCTTTATTGTTGATGTTTCGAAATTAAAAAAAGAAAAAAAAAAGATTGTAGTGTTTTAGAGGATATTATGTATGATAGGGTACAATGGAAGAGGAGAATCAGCCCTAGATAGATAGGAAGTGTACAATGATGATTATGACGATTCTGTTGAAAGTTGGATAACAAATAAGAGGTGAGATTGCCTAAAAATACGATGATGGAAGTTATAAGGATAAAATTCAACAAATTTGAAAGAAATATATAGTTTTTAGGGGACAGAAAGTCACGTCTCCTAATCTGTAAAGCATGATTGTTTTCCAGATTTTGAACTTCGGAGAGCCAATAGTTTAACTTCATGCTGCTTTCTTGATCATGAACGACATAGTTTTTCTTTGTTTTTTCGGCTTATGAATTGTCTCTTTTGCTCCAACTTATTTGTTTGTTTTCTTCGTTTTTATTGTCATCCAGGTTAGCATGGCTATTGGGTTCTTGTTTCTTGGTGGAGGAACACGTGCATTTTCCACTGGAAACAGTGCTGTTGCTGCTTTGCTGATTGCACTTTATCCTCGCTTGCCTACAGGACCAAATGATAACCGTTGCCACCTCCAGGTTCATGTCGGTGTGTTTTTTTAGATGACATGCATTTGCTTGTATGTAATCTAATTTGCTAAAAGTGGTGCTTTCCCAGGCATTCAGGCACTTGTATGTTCTTGCAACAGAAGCTCGCTGGGTGCAGACAGTTGATGTTGACACAAACCTACCAGTTTATGTTCCTCTAGAAGTCACCATCCAAGAAACTGAACATAATGCTGAGACAAGCTTCTGTGAAGTTACCCCTTGCATCCTGCCTGAGCGTCCTATAGTATGTAGCTAAAAATTGTTGGCCGTAATCAATGATTGAATTCATTTTTTTACAAGTTTTTGTAGGATATTTCACTCCTTCAAATGAACTGTGATGACTGGGTGAACCGATTCATTTTGTAAAAATCAAACTAGATACCTGTATCTTGTCTAAAAGAAGACGATATGGTACTTTGAGAACAGGTCTTAATGGAAATTGACCTTTACACTAATTCTGAAACTGTCAATAAAAATTGCTTGGAATTGTTTTATGCATTCAAATCAAGTCAATCTCTTGGTGATTCAACACTCAACAGGCCCCATTATGTTGCAGATGCCTAAAGAAACCTTTAGATTGTAAAGCATCAACCACTAAATTTGATGCCAAGTAGATAGTTCAAAGAATAAAATGATTTGGAGGGGGAAAAACATAGGGAACCAGTTCAACAGTCAACATATCAACTGCAAATCCAATGCTCTCGTACTCTGAGAGAGGTGGGGGTCTTGGGGTTCTCTTTCATAAAAAAAAAAAAATATCAACTGTAAATCACAGAACAAGGGTTCCTCTTACAAAGATTTGGTGCATAATGTTCAATGCAGTAGATAAATGTTGATGCAGTTGAGTATAGCATTCCTTTCGATTCCAAGAAAGAAAAGTAAGAAGAATGGAGGTAGTGTGAGGTAGACTTATAGACGGTGTTAATCCTAAAGTAATGTACTCCTATGAATCAAACATAAAATACAATATTATCACGTGAGGAACTCCCAAACAGACACAACCACACCAAGCATAGCACATTCTTTTTTCTGACAGTCTGTATAGACAGTAATTTAGATATTCTGCTTGATTATATAATTTTTATCATCTTTGCAGCTTAAGACTGTTCAGGTCTGCGGGCCACGGTATTGGGGCCAAATCATAGATCTCGTGCCTGAAGGTAGACCATGGAAGTCCCTAGTATGTATTTGCTGGTTTGAGTCTTGAGTATTCTATTTCAAGTTGCAGTTAAATATTTGTGGGTTTCCTCTTGAGCAGATAAACCCTGGTGGAGATCTGGAGATAAAAATGATCCTTTTAATGGTGGTCTTCTATATGTCAAGAGAAAAGTTGGATCTTGTTCCTATGTGGACGACCCCATTGGATGCCAATCTTTGCTTTCACGAGCAATGCACAAGGTCAATACTGTCAGTACTCAATGACACTTATTTAGCAAATGGGATATTCATTAAAATGCATGTGTAGGATTTGGATGAGTTAGAATATGGATATCATGGTTGGTTTATTGGTTCTCATTTTTCCCCCTATTTACACATTGTACATAGCTCAAAGCATCCATTTTGATGGCAGGTTTTTGATAATACAAGCCCAAATTCTGCCACTGGTATCAGTGGGAAGACTATCCCAAGTTCATTTAAGGTTGACCAGTTGATCAGTACCTTTTCAGCAGACCCAAGCTTAATTGCATTTGCACAACTCTGTCATGACCCATCTTGGCGCAATAGGCAAGCATACTTCCATTTTCTGAATCATTTGTTCATAACAGACATTTTATTTTACTGTCTAAGGTTAATTGCATATAACAATGGCTTTAATAGTTGTACACAAATAGTGTGATATTTTTTTTTTTTGGAGCAGTAACAATAGACCTAAAAAAACTGAAGTGAACCTCTCATATAAGTGATTTTTTTATTGTGGTGACTTTTAATTTGTCATTTCTAGCAGTGCTACCATACTGGCTTGTATTTTTTGTGCATTTCAACCACCATGTGGATTGGGTGGAACTTGTTTTAGATTGTTATTGTGCCTCAATCAAGTTGGAGGTCATACTAGTAAAAATATATCGTTAGCTGTAGAAATTATTGTAATTGCTTATTCATTGATTTATTTCCCTTTTTAACCACCATGAATTGCTCCCTTTGTATTATATATTCATGTATCCTCTATATGTTCAATACAGTGAAACAATCATGGAGAATAATTCTTCTCCAAATACTGTGTGTTCTCTCTTAATCTTCTTCTTTTCTTATTATAATTCTACATGGTATCAGGTAGGAAAGAGTCCTGACTTGTTTCTCAGAAGCTTTCCCAGACCTGGATTTTTTTTCCAGTTTCCGTCTGCCTAAGGCCCCTATTAGCCGAGATAGGCGGCGTCGGAGACCCATTTACCAAAATGGGGTATGAGGTTTCCTCCACATACGCTTTCATCCACCTTATCCAACGATGTCCGAAACCCATTCTTTCAAACAAATACCCTACAAAGGACCAATCCACAAATCATATGCTTTTTCCATGTCAATCTTTAAGAGTAGCCCATGTTTCTTATCCTTCCTCCTGATGTGGACCAATTCATTCACAATTAACACTCCGTCTAGGCTTTTTTTGATCTCTACAAATGCCCCCTGCGAATTCTCCTATTACTTCTGGTAGTGCCTTCTTAAGCCTCTTTACCAACACCTTGGCTAACAATTTGTGAACACTGCCTACCAAACTAATGTTGGAATATATTTAGGATATTTGAATAATTAGAGTTCTTATATAATTAGAATTCTTAGTTTATGTTTATCTCTAATTAAGATGTGTGTTTAGTTTATGACTACAGTTTAGAGTTAGAGTTTGTTTGAGATAGCCCTAGGGTTAGCTAGAGGTTATAAATATATGTAATAGCATAAATATTCAATATAATACACAGTTTATTATTTTCTACACGTCGGAGCAATGTATTAAGTTCTGTGGATTTCAAACACCCGACCCCACCTATGACAACGGCCATCATCCAAGCCTTGCAGATATTGACCATCATCTTGTAGCATTTCCTATTTTCATGAAGTTAGTAGTGCAACTCACCCAGACGGACAGACTGATTGAAGTGGACAAATTGGTGTGAAAGTCGGTCTAAACTCGAGGACAAGTTTTTTTTGGGAGGAGGAGAATGATGGATGCATCCGGCGTAATGGACCGTTCATAAAATTGTATTGGCTTATTTGGAAAGATTTGACTGTGGGCACCCTAATTGGACCCCGTCTAATTAGCCGTCGTATTTGTAAACTTGGATCATCAGGACATCATATTGTGCCACAACCACTGAATGGCCCAATTACCATATCCAAATGACCCAGTTAAATTATCCAATTGAGTCCTAAGCCTGCCCAATTACCCAAGTCAACATTCCAAGCAATTTTGACCATCGTTTCCTCAAATTTCTCTCCAAAAACGTTTTTTCTCTCTCCGTAATCCCATCCAACGTGTACCTCCTATTTTCACTCTCGAAAAACGAGTTCCACATCCTTTCCATCTTTTGCTTCCCTATTTTTCCTCCCTCCTATTTCCTCTCACCTTGGACGACTTTGGCTATGTGGAGATAGACAAGAATCGTTGGAAGCTTGGAAAGAGATTAATTATTTTGGGAGACTTATCTCTAGCATTTAGTAATTAAATAAGGACCCTCCATGTGTCCAATTGCTAGGCTTTTCTTCCATTTATATTATGATATTTTTAGGAAGGGTAACTTAGTGTTATCGTTGCATTTTTTCTTTAAATACCCACGTAAGTTTTGAATTTATTATACTTTTGAATTTTTGGAACAAAGACTCTTGGAGTTTTAGTGCAATGCACACTGGGCTTCGGCCTTGGGCGAAAGCCTTCTTGGTCCTTGGACTAGGATCAAACCCTTGTAAGTAAGTCTTGGTGATTATAATTCTTCTTTATTTTATGGTTTTTAGGTTAAGATTATTATTGCATCTCTTTAATGTCTTCTAATCACTCGCTTCCGCATCATCTAAATCAAATGGTCTAACTCTTACTAGATCATGGATTTTGGTGTAGTATTGCACAATAAATAACTCCCTTTGATGAAGTCAAGTGGTCTCTTGACACATCTAATAGATTATTTTTGAGATATTCTCATCAGTATGTAATCATCCTAGCATGTCCCAAATGGCTTTTGCAGTGGGCAGCAAATAAATGATCTTACCAATATAAGGTTCCATGGAGTAGATAAGCAAAGACTTTACTTGATATGTTGGCTTTCTATTCCTTTTATTTGGATCAGTGGAAGATGATTCAAGGAGAGTTCCATCAATATATTCTAGTCTTTGTTTTTCAGGAATATACATGCATGTTGCTTGTGACTAAGACCAATAATCAATAATTCATTTTTTTCCCAGTGGAAAGAAGTGGGTAATTATGATGCAAGGACCCACTAGATTCTCCCAACAATAAATTCTCAATCATGATAAATGAAAAGAGAGAAATCTGATGGTGGATCACAAAAGATGGAAAAATAATATCTTATGGTCCATATGGAAGGAAAGAAATTCTAGAATCTTCGAGAACAAGAGTCAGAGGTCAGTGAGGCTATTCAAAGAGCAAAGTGGAGGCTATGTACGTGGCTCCTATTTGGGAAAGAGTTCAAAGGCTTCAAATTGGTGTACTTTTACAACTCGTGAGAGGGTTGTTTAAGTAGAGGACTGGGGAAGATTAGAGCTCAAACCTCTTGGTCTCCTCCTCCATCTAGAACTTATAGATTTAATGTCAATGGGACAGCAAGGGGAAAACCAGGTCCGGCAAGTGTAGGTAGAGTTCTTCTGTGACTGTAACGGCTAAACATCCATAGATTTTTTAGAGTCAGTATGACAAAGGGATTCAAACAAGGCAAAACTTATTAGTATTAGGAGAGCTTTGTTTGTATGGTTTTCATCAGGGCAGGGAAAACTAATCATTGAAGGGGACTTGTCAAATGCAATCCAGTGGCAATGAAATTGGTCACAATTGTAGAAGATTAGGGTGTTGTGTTTGGGCCATAAGGTCTCCTTTGCTCTACTTAGGAGATCAGCAAGAGTGGCCAACTTCTTTGCGAAGAATGGGGTGATAATATGTTAGTAGGTGTTTTCTATCTTTGATTTCCATATCAAGGGCGGGGTGAGTTGATTATCATGTTATATAGCTTTGATGTTTGGACAGATGTATTTTGCTTTTTCTTTTTTTGCAGCTTTGAGTTTAAGCCTCTTAGACTCAATACTGCTACTCTCTACCTATTCTTCTTCTATTAATATAATTTCTCTTTGTTACCGCTAAAAAAAAGATGGAAAATTAGTACTCCAAAAATTACAGCCCCAAGTATTGGTTGCAAAGAAGAAAGCCTTCACACATATTTACAGTCATCAAATGAGAAAGAGGAAGGGGGGTATGGGGATGATGGGGACTGGCTAGTAAATACTGTGCAGCAGTTGGATTCTCTTAAATAGAGGAAACTATGCACTGAAAAAATATTGTTTTGTTTAAAAGGAAAGTCAACTAATATAGTTCACTTGAGGTCACCATTAAAAAAAAAACACTTGAGCTCTAAACAAAAAACAATACACGAGGATATGTAGTCCTTAAACAAATATAAAAGGTGTTGCTATGAATTACATCAGGATGCATGCCGTCCGACCAGCTTGACACAGCTGACCAGGTGTGCCCACTTGACATCTCAAAAAGGCTCTAGAAATCAACCCAAAGGGCTTACGAAGTGGGAGTCTGGAATTCGATTCTCCCCCCCCCCCCCCGAAGGGCCACTCCCCGTAAAGTAACCCGATGTGTATGGGTAAGGTGGCTTGCACATGCCTCGAGGATTAGTCGGGTGCTCTAAGAGGCCTGAACACCATGGTCATAAAAAAAAAAAGGCACTAGAAATCCTGAGATTTGAGTAAGAAAGAAGGTCATCCTTAGGAAGCAAGAAGCGAAGTTTCTTTTTTTGTGAAACGCTCATCCCAGGTCATTGAACACATTACCTACATAACTTTTCATGAGTCATTTCATGGTCAAATATCTAAATCAAAGAACACAAACCCTTCTCACATGGGCTTGATGTCACAATGCTGAATGAAAACAACTGTGGATTTGGAAGTTATTATTTTAACCATGACAAAATTGAAGCTGCTTCTGTCATAATGCGTGTAGCTTTATTTCTTTATCACCGGAAAAGGTGTTCTCTTCAGAGTAAGCTTTATTCTGTGAACTATAGTCTTACCCGTCTTCTTTCTGTAGGGCTGATGTTGATTTTAAGGAATTTTGCTTGCAAGTTTTGTTTGAATGTGTGAGCATGGACAGACCAGCTCTCTTACAGGTTCTGCAATAGTTACGAAACATTTCATAATTGTTAGTTTCTTGCTATCTGATGTCTTCCCAACTCTTATCACCAACTTATGTACAATTGTAATGACACTAATGCAGGTATATCTCTCCTTATACACAATGATTGTGTCAATGACTGAGCAGGCGATGTGCATTGATGTTTTTAGTGACTCGCTGTTCCTTTCTAGTTTAAAGGTGATCACTGGATACTTGTATCATTTCCTATCTTTTTTTCCTTTTGGGGGGTTAATAATTCTAAAACCATATTGAAAAGACAAAATAAAAATGGAGTCTTAGAAGGAATAGTTGACTGAATTATTGGCCTTGTTTAAACCATTAAACTTGGTAAAAAAGAAAGACTGACTTGTGTTTCTATAAAATATTTAAAAGCAATGGCTTCTAAGGTTTTGGCCACTTGGTTATTATCCTTAATTGATAGCACTGCTGCTTTTAAAAAATTGACAATCCTATCATTCTCAAATCTAATGTATAAGGGAAGTATAACAATGTGATTACAAATGAACCCCACTGTTTACAAAAAAAATACAAAAAACAATCTTGTTACCCAAAACGAACTTTTGCCAAAAAATCAGCTACTTTGTTTTCCAACTTCCTCATAGCTCTTAAAATATACAACTTTAAAATCCTTTAAAAGCCTTGAAATGTCACAAGCAGTTGGCAATGACCTCCATGGAGCCTTCTTCCTCTCTTTTGACAATTGTTGCATATAATGACTCTCTCTCCACCACTAGCCTTTCCAAATTGTACTTGCCCCGTATCACCAATGCATGCCAGATACATTTCTTGAGTCCCTTCCATTGTGAGTGGCCCTAGGAGTTCTGGAAGAATATGATTCCCGCTGTCATTAGTGCTCTTACTTCGGCCTTGTTTTCTTTGTTGTCCCTGAGTGGCTCATAAGACTTCATAGGAAGCCTGCCATTTGTTATCTCTGTTGGTACTAGGACTAGAATTCCAGAGTTGCACTTAAAGATTCTTGATCTTGGGAAGTTTCTGATTTTGGTATGGTTGAGTGGACAGTAGAACTTGGGGTTGGCCCCAAATAGATGGAATAATTACTTAGATGATGATGATGATGTTCAAGTTTCATACTTGTATGCCCGCCTAAAATATGAGATTTGGGGGCACATCTATGTATTTAACACAACTATTTTAATATAATGTTTTTAAATTAGTTTCATTGTAAGCTTCAAGTACATGTAAGCCATGTGTCCTCTCAGTAAGGGAAAAAAGGTTGAGCAACATGTCTCACTTTTTTTTTGAAGACCAAGATATCTACGCCTCTTAGAGCACCTGACTAGTCCTTGGGGCATGTGCAAACCTCCCTATCCATATACACCGGGTTAAACTAGGCCTCTTAGAGCACCTGACTAATCCTTGGGGCATGTGGAACACTTGCATTCATAGTTATCAAAGGCGAGTTCAAAAAGAATAATTGGCATCTTGTGGATTACATCACTTTTGCATCATTTACTTATAACAAATATCACAATTTCTCTGATCACCATTAAATGACTGGCCAACAAATCACTTTCATGACACTTTGAAAACTTTTAGCAAATATATTTTCTATTCCATTGAGACTGAATGTTCTGATTTCTTTATTTCCTTAGTGTGGTTGTATCCTTTCATCTATTAGAGCTGTCTCGTTTTTCATTTTTTTTAAATCATTAACAGAGTCTTGTCTTAAGTTGGCTTCATCTTTCAATTTATGTCAATTCTGTTGATGTGCTTGAACTTTGAATTTTCATTTACCTCTTCTGAGAATCAAAGTTATGGTTAACCACAATTTTAGGTTTTCCTTTTTTGCCTTTCTCAAAAACTATACTGGTGGTTAACTTCTTCACTGATGCATATTGATTTTAAAAAAAATAACAGTACAGCATAGCATGTTTTGATTGTCCAAGAGAACACCTAGTGACATGGGGGAATGTCTTGCAGCTTGCAATTGCTTATAACAGTGCTGTGATTAGTGGCAAATTGACTGGCATGAGAGGAATTGTTCAGTCTACTTTTATTGCTTCTCTTAGCAAGCGCATAGAAGAGATTCTGAAAACTTCACAAGTGCAGGATGATTTCCATAACTACTTGATTGATGGGAAGTGGCCACATGAGAAATTGGATGGAGATAAGCACCGGTCTACAATTCTTTCATGGTATCTCCAATGGTTTTGTGTCCCGCATCCCCATGTTGTGAAATTGGCAGTGGAGAAGATCAAGCCCATGGTGCCAGTTTCTTCTGCAGTTCCCTTGTTAAGGTTGCTTCTGCCAACAACATGCATCAGTGCACTCATTGGGATAGATGAATTATGTTTCTCTCAAAGGAACTGTGGCTGAATTAGGAGCACAGATGTCCCCTCCAAGTGCAACACTTATTGACTGAGAGGGGCCAACAAAAGTTCATTTTTCATATGCATCTTTGCTCTGGGAAGTCTTAAATTTTTGTTAGATTAGAAAGAATGGAGAAAGGATCACTGGAGTACAATGGGCTCACCCATGCTTCATGATGCAACCCAAAAGGTAGGATCTTTGTAATAATATTTGCAGCAATATGTGGACACTAAATTAACTCTTGTAAGAGTAGCTTTCCTGTAATTATCAGTATGTACCAATGTTCAAATTCAGATATTGCCACTTCCAGGGGCAGATTATAGTGGGGAGGGGAGTTCCCAGGGGACCATGTCCACCCCAAACTCTATGAAGTTCTGTGGTAATACCGTTGATATACATATGGCAGAAATACAAACTGCATTTGTTGGCTAGCCAAAAAAAAATTGAATTCCTGTATAGGTATTTTGGAAACCTGGATATTGGCCCCCAACTTATAGCATAAAATTTCTCCAAATTAATTTGTACCATTTTAGATCCTATTCCCTTCATATCCATCTTATTTCTTGTCTCTTTGCATATCTCCTCTTAGTGGGTGACAAAATCATTCAACATTGCATTTTGGTATAGCAGATGAAATGAAGTACCAGAGTAGATTGTTATGTTGCAATTGGAAGTATCAAATTCCTTTTATTATCCTTGCGAGGTAAGCTGACAGCTCCCACTTTCTTCCCTTATTCTAGCCTCATTTGTTTCTTGTAAAACATACCCAAGTAAACACTTTTACAGTATTCTCATCATTTGTAAGCAAATTTTATAAAACAACCAAATCTTTGAATCTGTATTCCTCAATCCAATGGCCTTCTATTGTAGAGTAAGAACATACATCTTGCATGTATGAGAATCAATAGCAGCTGTAAGTTGCCCACGAACAGCCTTTGTTGTTGAATGCTGCCATCATTCCAACATTAAAACCAACTCCAAGTCAAGAAAATGGGCATATGAAAACACCACTAAAGCAACAATTTTGTGAGAAGATTGTTTTCTTGAATCTCACCTCCCACAAATCTCGAACATCAACAATGGCATTTGATGGGAAACCTACATCAGACCATGTCACTGTAATTGAAGCATGAGAAGGTCCCCGATTCCACAGGACAACAGCTACCCTTTTCTCAATGAGGGAACCAGCCCAAACCTGCATATTTGAAGGAAGAGTGCATTAAGTTACAGATGTTCCTTATTCTTAGGTGTTTTGTGTGAGCTATCAATGGTATCACAAACAGCAAGAAGGGAATGTACAAAATGATACAGTGAAATCATAAAAATATTAGATAAGGGTACCTCCAAATCACCATCTTTTTTAACCTTCTTTCCTTGAACTCCAAGTTTATCTGTTCAAACCAGGTTACAATCAGAAAAGCAACCTTCATCACAAAAATATTTCTTTGCTCTTGTAGGCCTGTAATGTAATGTCATTCTTCCTGATAAAATACGTGGTCCATGAGATCAAATTTTAAAATGCTAGATAATGATATCGTTGAAGTCTTAATTGCAATGTCTTATTTTATTCTTTAGTCTAACATATCATTTCTGGTAATATTTGAATGTTCAGTACCATTATGCTAAATTTTATATGTGAAACAATCTCATATTTCTGTCAATTTCACAAATCAAGACTAAATTACAAGCATATTCTTCTATTTTTTTCTGGATTCTCATGGATAGAAATTTCTTGATTTAGTCAAGAACTGAAGAGAGATTTCTACCTTGGTTAACTGCAATAACCTCCTTGTTGTTGAGCAATCCTAATGTTACATTGTCCATTGACCGAATGTCACACCCAATCAATAATGGAGCCTATGAACATACAATCACAAACGCCCACAATTCAAATTTCATGACAAAATTAATTGCAAGAACACATTCATGTCAAAAGAATCAGTCAAGTACCTTAACTAATGCCCATATGCTGAAATGTGAGCGGTATTCTTCTGTGGTCATCCCACCATTTCCCACTTCAAGCATATCTGGATCTAGAGAAGAAAAGATTGAAAAGTGAGTGAATAATTATATATTACTCCATGTGTGGAATCATTTAATAGTAACTTGTTCTTTTGTATGAAATGATAAATTTGAAAACTGAAAGTCTTGTATATGAAAAGTGTAGCCATTTTCGTGGCTGTAATTTCAATAATGTGAAACCATGTCTGAAATTTATCTTTTGGCTTTATTGATTGCTTAGTTGCCGAGGAACCCTAATTGACTTCACTGACTTCCATGTTAAACTAAAGTCATTGATGTTACCATTCCATCCACCAGGTCCAGCATAGGATGCCCATTGGTCATTCAAATCAGCAATTTTGGTCATACTACAAAGAAAAATAACTTCAGTTTCTCATCATGAAGAAATGGAGCTCTTATGTAATGTATTCACCTATCCCATGTGTCTCCAATGTCTCCTGTTGTTCTCCAACTGTTTCCTACACTTGCTGCCCATGTCGCTGGGTCTTCCTGCCCCCTTTTTTTTTTGCAAGGCAAGTTAAAAGGAAAAAAGCATTTAGCATTGCGTTTATAAATAAAAATTACTTCAAAATGATTAAGAAAAAAGGAAAGACGGGATAAAACAACAGATATCTTATTGAAGAAAGCACTGGAGAAGATAGGCTTCGATTATGCTCTGATTCCTAGTCCAATATTGACTGCTCCCATTTTGCACAACAGACTTCTTTGTTTCTTTTTTTATGACGAACTCCAAGACTCTCACTACAAGACTGTTGGGTAAAACTTCGGATGCACACAGCTCTTCACAAGCGACAGGCATCGAGTGATTAAAGGACTCGAACTTGGGACCTCTGGTTTCTGATCCAAAGTATCTGTCGGTTGAACTATCATAAGCGAGATCAACAGAAATCATTTCTAAACCCATGCATCTTTTCAATTTTAAGAGAATCTTTATATTTGAGAGGGTAGTGTGATCTGCACTACATAAGTTCTAATGACGAGAGCTTTATGTGTGGTCTACCTATTATCATAACGTAGGAAAAATGTAATATTTTACTTGAACAAAAATAGGGCTAGATTAAACAATTCTAATAATGGTTTAAAAATCCCCAAAAATCAACACTAGATAGGGGGTTTAAATATATCAAGTCTGACGTAATGGTGGCTGTAACTGGTTTATAGAATCTAATTTGTTAGAGGTTCAATTCAAAAATGAGAAACAAGTATAATCGAGGGTCAGAGTAGGCTGTCCAGAGGTTTTCATAGAGAGAATACAATTGGATAGAGGCTCATTTCAGAGACGAGAAGCAATTGCAATTTGGCTCAAGCGGACTCTACATAAAAGGGCTCTTACAAAAGTTCTTGGCTGAACATTCTCTTCATTTAGAAAACAAACCTATTTATTCAAAATTCACAGTATCAACTCAAATGTTGTAGCCCTCTGCTAATTTTTATCAATTCACATTTTATAACTAGTATTAAAATGGATACATATTTTAGGCTATGTTACAACTAAAGTGTTTTGGGTTTCAGACTTTCAGCTAAAAGCTATACTTAGTTATTTTCTTTTTAAGCATTAAAGGTTGATCACTTACTATTTTTTTTTTTTAAAATCAAGGTGTCCAGACGTCTCACCTGACTAATCTTTAGGGTATGTGTAAGTCTTCCTGTCCACACACATTAAATAAGACTACGGAAGTGGTCTTATGTGTCAGAACGTGATTTGAACACAAGACCTCTTACATTTTGATTAGATTCTTGAAGAGGATTAATTAATATATAACAACAACTTAAAAATCTTTTTAGTATATATCGGGTTTCAATTAGAAAACAGAAAAAGAAAATAAGGAACACATAAACCAGTAGAAAGAAACTAATGAGAGCAAAATTAACTTACCATTCACAAAGAGAGAAAAAGATGGGCCTTCCGGAATCAAGCAGAGCGTTGCTCATCTTAGGGTACCTGTGAACGGATGATCATGAAACAGAAAAAGTAAGGGTACTATTTATTCTGTTTGGCTAAAAAGATATAAATAATATTTTAAAACTCGACTCTTGAATCCAGTTCAACCCTAATTTTTATAAAATGCAGTTTAGTTGAACTTCAATACGTTTGGAACTTATTATATTAGATTATTAGACTACTTTGTCATTTGTAATTGTAATTAGTATAAACAAGATATTTCTATAAAAATGTAATTATTAAATGTTTACATTTATTTGTTTTGTATTTGACGCTTTACATTTTTATAGTTATTTATATATTATTATATTTTAACTAATTATTATTTATTGATCGATTGATCAATTAATTAATATTACATGGGTTTAACTGAATTTGACCACATTTGAACATTGATCAAACTCTATTCAACTCAACTTTCTCGTGAGACGATTTTATCCACGACTCCACGAGTTAACTTTTAAAATATTGGCTATAAAATGAGTAAAAATCAAATTGAACATTAAAAAAATTAAAAGTCAATTGGACAATTACCTTTCCTTTGGGCTTGTACCAGTATTGTGACAATTATCATATTTCAAGTAATCAATTCCCTGAAAAAAAAAAAATCTTCGTTTTTGAGAAACACTGCAAAGTCTGGCTCTTTATAGAAAACATGCAACCACTTAGAAACATTGTTCCTCATAAAAATAAAACTTCTAAATGTGAGTTTTTTTATTATTTATGTGTGGGAAACCGCATATTTCTAGAGAAGATGTCTAGAAAGTAATGTTTAAATAAGTAAAATAAGGCATTATTACCCAAGAAGCATAAGTTTTGGCATCCTGCTCTTCATGCCCAAGTGATCCAGGCATGGTCTTGCTGCAAGTCAATGTCCTGGAATCATATTCATCAATAACATATTCTTAGAACAAAATATTCAAAAATAGGAAACTCAAACTTAGAGATTTTATTGAGTCAAATAGTTGAGACAGTTTTTCAAGTCGATTAAAAAAATGCTGTAGAATTTATTGATTGGCTCAACTCAAAATTCTATCAAATCGAGTCAACTTAGACCAACTTAATTACATTTTTCAAAATTTTAAACTACTTATAAATCATAAGCTGATGTAAACTCAACCACGATCACTATTATCTAATACAACTCAGTTGATCTCCCAAAGAAAAAAAAGTTGCATACCACATGATATGACCTCAAATCCTCAATACAAAGGAGGCATTCAAATCTTGGCATTCTATATGAGCACATCTGTTGATATATATTGCATCAGCTAATATGTCTTGATATACCACTATATCAATCTTAAAAATTTAGAACGAAAGTCTAAAATTTCTAAAAAAAATTATTCTAAAACTAGGAAAATAGAAAACCCATATAAAAATATGGATTTAAATCTAGTATTTTTTTTTTTATTAACGTGTGGAAAATTTAGACACAGTCCTATTAAAACCTCCACGGATGAGTCCACTATCCCTAAGGTACACCAAAGTTAGGCCATGGGGGTTCGAATCCACAATCTAGTAGTAGTTTTCATAGCACTTCAATGCCTATGGACCAAATTTTTTGACATGTCTTAAGTACATCAAAAAAAAATTGTAAAAATGTGCAAAAAGTTCAAAGAAATGGAAAACACAGATGAAAAAAATATTTCATATGTATTTCACCATTTTTTTAATGGTGTTATCATATGCTAAACTCAAGAAACCTCAAATTAGAGGGAGAAAAAAAAAAAAAAGAGAAAACAGAGAAATTAAGAGCAACATAATTAAACTGCACCTCCATTAAATTCCCAAAACCTAAAATTCTTAGTCCAAACCTAAAATTATCTTAAGCTACTCTAAAATATCCTTAAAATACACTGATGCAGAAAAGGCATACCCTGCATCCCCATAGATTCCAAGCTTGAGCCCTTTGCCGTGGACATAATCTGCCAAAGCCTTTATGCCCGACGGAAATGTTGAAGCTTTAGCAACCAAATTACCCTGTCAAATCCACATCATCATCATCATCATCATCATCATCATCATCATCATCATCATCATCATCATCATCATCATCATCATCATCATCATCATCATCATCAACATTTAGTATAGTTGAAAGGGAACGTTATTTTAACTTTAAAGTCGTAGGTTCATAATCTAAAGGGGTTGAAGTGAGATTAGGAATTCGTCTCTAAAGAATCATTCTCTGTAGAGATATCCGATATGTTTATAATCAATCTCTATAGAGATATCTACAGTAAGACCTTACTTTATACATATTCTATGGAGAGTGACACTTCGTTGGAGTTTTCAGGGATTGAATCTAAGACCTCTCGTGAAGTCTTATGTCTCAACTACTAAAGCAACCCCTTAAGACTATTGTCAATCTTAAATGATAACGATTAAAAAAAAATTCCAATCTTAAATTCATAGAATAATGACTTCAACGATAATAATAATGATAATAATGATGACAACGATGGTGATGAATATTGTACAATTACATAAAACACAGTGAATTAAGGTGGTTCGAACTCCTACAATCTGTATATTGTACCTGAGAGTCTCTATTTAGTTCAGCCCAACAATCGTCTGATTCAAACAGGCAGACAATCACAAGTTAGAAACTTACTAATCAAAATTCAATAAAATCAAGTGGTGCATTTAAATATCAGACGACAGACCTAAGTTTATGTATTTATAACCCACTGCTGAAAGCCCCGTCAACACCATAGCGTCCGCTGCATATCAGATTTAAACTCTGAAAGCATTAGTTTCTCTTTATAATTTCTTTTTTTTTAATTTACGTGCGAGAAATTGTAAGGAATATCGACGTTAGTTTATAGAAAATGATTTTTTTATAACTTGCTGAATCTACTCGGTAATTGTCTGAGTTGACTCATGATCGTTGATAACTGGGTGAAGTATGAATATCCACAATCATCATCCAGTAGTCAGTGGAAAGGTTGGCTAAAACAATGAGATTAAAATGTAAAAAATGTTAGCGTTACGCGCAGAAACAAGAAAGATTGAACGGAAATAAAAACACAGCACAACACAATATTTTAACGTGGTTCGGCCCACCTGGCCTACGTCCACGGGGCGACAGAATATTCACTATATGAGAGAAAGAAATACATGTACAATATTAATGACTCCCTTGAGGTCATGAGCCCAAATCCGAAGTCCCGAGCTCCTTATACACTCCTGTATACAACACATCAACGTCACCTCTCAGTTGATGTGAGTCTCTCTCATACCCAAAATAGTGAACCCAACTTCTGTGTTCCTTCTTCTACGCTTCCTGCGTCCTATGAGTAACTCCCGTTATACTTCTCAAACGCGAACGTCTCTGATGATGGTGTGTCCCACACACATAGATCTGCACTTCTACTCTGACGATAGGGCTTTCTCTTTCCAGCCGCACTCCTGTTGGCTGCCACTCACAGATCTGAAAATCCAGATCTGCAGTGGTATTGCACTATTACTTCCTGCCCCTTTCCGACCGTCGAGCTGTCCTCCAGACAGTATCAGATCTGCCATTGATGGTGTGATCCCCCTCACACACCGCATATGGCCAAGGGGCCATCTCCAACGACCATGAGCCTCCTGCTAGGCACTCGGCTATGAGGCAATTTGATGCCTTCTCCCACGATGGCATGGGCCCCCAAAGGCAAGGCTTCTATGAAGCCTATTCCAACGTACATAGGTGTAGCTGGCTATTATTACAATAGTAATTTCCTTTTATTCCTCCGTGTTACAGCTGTATGTTTTCCATAATAAAAGTCTCATTCGATCAAGGCTATAGGATTCTAATAAGATTAGAATCCTTACCATCGTCTCCCACTTGAAAGACTAACTGCTATTTTCGTGTGGAGTGAATTGCCGTGTCTACAACTTTTCTTAGATTTTCTACCACATAAAATCAAGGATAGATTTGAGTCAATCCCAACAATCTCCACGTTTGGCGAGAATTCACTGACCTCCCAGAGATGATCGACTAACCTCCACTGCACCGGCAGCTCCACCTGCTCCACCTCGAGCATGACCGTCGAGATTCATGATGCACTGTCTGTCCAGCTAGATCCTCTTCTTCGCTATAGCTGATTGTTTGTCAGTCCCCAAGTCCTCCTTCAAGCCACCACAATAGCACATCCCCTCACGATCTAATACTGGTTGCTGCCTCCATGGTGATGGCCTGGGCAGCTACGTGTCTTCAAGCCACTCCACCCTTTCTGGCTTTCCAAAAGAGACCTCCTCTTCACACAGCAAGTTGCTGCCTCAATTTCACCGTTGCAGCAGCCTTCCTATAAGCAATACACCCACTATTGCTTGCAGCCTAACAGCAATCAACATAGAAACCAGCCCTTTGCAGTTACAACGTACACAAGCACACACAATATTGTCTGTGTACACCTCATGTTGCTGCCTCTTCACTGTTCCAGCCAGCGCTTGGTCTGGCGCCTACTACTGTTGTTGCTCCCAACTGCATGTTCTTACGAACCTGCTTCCTCTCTCCGACGTCAACTGCAGTGCATACCCATCTGTATGCGATGCATCTTGTTGCAGTTGCCCCCGTCTGTCCCGTCGAAGGGGCTTCACCTTGAACTTTGCGCTCGGCACTCATCTCATGCCCATTGTGTTGTATTCCGATCACCCACGAGTCCCTGGTCTCCAGCCAAAGCTACTGATACCACTTGTTAGTGTTACACACGGAAACAAGAAAGATTGAATGGAAATAAAAACATAGCACAACACAATATTTTAACGTAGTTCGGCCCACCTGGCCTACGTCCACGAGGCGACAGAATATTCACTATATAAGAGAAAGAAATACATGTACAATATTAATGACTCCCTTGAGTCATGAGCCCAAACCCGAAGTCCCGAGTTCCTTATACACTCCTGTATACAACACATCAACGTCACCTCTCAGTTGATGTGAGTCTCTCTCATACCAAAAATAGTGAACCCAACTTCTATGTTCCTTCCTCTACGCTTCCTGCGTCCTACGAGTAACTCCCATTATACTTCTCAAACGCGAGCGTCTCCGATGATGGTGTGTCCCACACACACAGATCTGCACTTCCTGCTCTGACGATAGGGTTTTCTCTTTCCAGCCGCACTCCTGCTGGCTGTCACTCACAGATCTAAAAATCCAGATCTGCAGTGGTATTGCACTGTTGCTTCCTGCCCCTTTCCGACCGTCGAGCTGTCTTCCAGACAGTATCAGATCTGCCGTTGATGGTGTGATCTCCCTCACACACCGCATATGGCCAAGGGGCCATCTCCAACGACCATGAGCCTCCTGCTAGGCACTCGGCTATGAGGCAATTTGATGCCTTCTCCCACGATGGCATGGGCCCCCAAAGGCAAGGCTTCAATGAAGCCTATTCCAACATACATAGGTGTAGCTGGCTATTATTACAATAGTAATTTCCTTTTATTCCTCTGTGTTACAGCTGTATGTTTTCCATGATAAAAGTCTCATTCGATCAAGGCTATAGGATTCTAATAAGATTAGAATCCTTACCATCGTCTCCCACTTGAAAGACTAACTGCTATTTTCGTGTGGAGTGAATTGACGTGTCTACAATTTTTCCTAGATTTTCTACCACATAAAATCAAGGATAGATTTGAGCCAATCCCAACAATAAATTGGTACCAAGAATTTTTTTCACGAAAAATTACTTAAATTTTAAGAACCAATATACAAATTATTAAAATCCTTTAATTCTCTTCTAAAAAAAATTTAGATATGAATCTAAGTTCATTCCCGTCATAACCCAAAGGGGTTGTAGTAACGGCTAAGAATCCATCTGAAAAAATGGAAGTCCTGAATACAATTCTCACTCCACTCCAAAGGGCCATTAGTCGGGTGATTCAAGAGACATCGACACCTTGGTAAAAAAAAAAAAAACTCATTCCCTCCATAGCTCTAGTTGCTGGTTGCGGTAAAAATCAAGAATTTATTAATGAAATGATGTAAAAATCGACCTCCATTGTCAATAGCGCCATTCATCTGTAGATTTAGAACAAGTATGTTTTTTTATATGTAATTTGCCTATTTTTTTATGCATAGTTAAATTTAGAAGCGATTTTTAAATCTGATTCCAACATTAATATGTCACCTTCTTTACTGAGAATACAAGGAATTACCTGTCTCACGGATGAGCTTCTCCTCTATTTTGCAATTAAAGTGGTTCCAGCTATTCCATCTAAACACAACATTAACAAAATAAATATACATTTAGAATCATATTAATTTAAGATATTTTTCTTCTTGAAGTTTTAAATACCAGATGCCAAAAAAATTACATTTATTAAACTAATATTTCAAATATATTGCCTGATATTTTTGTCTAACTTTGTTTTTTTTTAAGAAAAAATATTTTTTATATTATGACTATCACATTGTTACATTAGAGCTGAGAGTAATTCTATCAATACAAAGAACTCGATCAAAATTACACAATTAATTATTACTTGTGATACCATTTGTTCTAAAGATATACTTGTGTAACCGTGAGTTAGGCCAAATTGAATCACTTGGGGCTAGATTCAAAGCAGAACTTTAGTCCCCATAAATTTTAGTTTTGAAATTTCAAAATATGAGTGAAGGTTGAAGCTTACCCCATTTGAGGTGTCAAACCGAGGCCATTTTCCTGCATTCTCCTCTGTATCTCATCATCTCCGACATTCCTCACTTGAGCTCCAATTGTTGTCGTGGCCATCAACATCCACAGCATAATAAAGTACCAGTTCAGTCGAATCCATTCTCGAGTCATGTAGACAACCATGACTTTGATAATAATGATAATATATATTTGAATAATATAATTTTTCTAAATAATGAAAGGTTAGAGGAATGGTAAGCAAAGTTGAGAAAATGAGAATTGAAGAGAGGGGAAGAGGGCATTGGTTTATTTAGAAGAGGATTTTGGTGGGACCCATTATCACAGGCTGAGCTGGACAGCGGCGAGTCCCGGGCGGCAAACTGTTGGTTCCTCCACTGGCAAGCAGCAGTTTGTATGGCGTCAACACCAATCCATCCTTCGCTTGCACTCATCACCAAAACAATGAATGGATTTGGTGAAGAAATCTTCTAAGCTCATTTAATATATTCACGAGTTTTAAATTTAATGAGATAAGAACTGTCTCAACGATCTTATAAAAAAAAAAAAAATTGATGTGTTATTTTAAAGAAATTAATCTTGTTAGATATATAATTATTTTTTCAATTTAAATTAAGTAAATATAAGAATTAAAACTCTATCAAAAGTCTTTTTATTTATTGCTTAACTTGAACAGATAAATATGCCCGATTGAGATTTGTTGCTGATAGTTCTTAACTTAATTTTATTGAGTTAGTGGAAAAAGTCTAATCGATGTCTATTTCATAAGACACGTAAATAGACCAATTTAAGCATGGGAAGTGTAGAAAACACTTCCGTTTTTTATAATAAAGAATGCGCAGCTTCTATTTTTCTGTTTATTTTTTATTATTTAAGTGATGAAAAAGTACATAATGTTCTCTATAATAAAAAAATATAAGAGTTTCTAAACCCTACTTAGATCATTTTGGATAATTTTGTCTCCCAAAAAAGTCAATTTGAACCATGTTTTAACAATTCAAAAACCTTATACGAATTAAACTGTTTTAGACCTTTCTTTGTATTCCTGGCCAATTTTTCAATCAAATTGAAATTTTAAATGCTACATGAATATTGAATTGATGCCCTCATAGTGTAAAATAAAATTTTGAGGAGTCATATAAACATAACTTATTGATATCTGTTGTAGTGATTTTTTTTTTTTTAGCTTTGTATTTAATTGTAGATATTTATAATGAATAATTAAATAGACCACAAATGCTTAGAGATAAAAAAATATTCTTAAATAATCATATTTTAGAAAGTTCAAAAACTCAAATTCCGTCTGCCGCTTGCGGAACGCAGAACCGCTCCTATTCCACATTCCACATTGCTTTGTATTCGTTCCGCTTTTCGAAACGCTCAAAATTTACACTTAACACATTCCTTTAGACCCTTACGTTTTTTAAACCTGGAAAACATTAATCAAATAAAATCTCCAACTGACTATTACAGCAGCCTCTCCTCTCCTTGCTCTCTGCTCTCTCAGTCTCTCTAATTGTGCTCTCTCTCGCTTTCCTCTGACCTTTCTCTCCATTTTCTCTCTCGCCGCTCCTCTCTCTATTCTCTCTCGCCTTCAACTTGCTCAGTTGTAGACTTCAGACTTGCAAGTATTTTTTTCATCGATCTCGTCATCTTGAATTTCTAATGGGTGTTTTAAATAATACTTTAATATAAATTTAATTTTTATATTTTATTTAGATATTTCACATTTTATAAAATATATATATATGATTTTTTTTTGTGAGTATGTAAAAGGGCAAAAGACCCTATTTTAAGAGTTCGCCTATGGCCTCTGAAATCCCAGGGCCGGCCCTATTGATATTATAAAAAATATAATGGCATAATTAAAAGTCAATATTTTTAAAAATAAAAATATGTCCATGAAACCAGAGACGTCTGCCAAAAGCTACATGCCAAGCACGCATATATAAATTTGAATAGAGGGAGAGAAGTAAGTTTGAAGTAATTTTCAAAGGCATGAATTTAAACGTTCGTTGTCCGCTTATGTACAGCTACGCCAACTCCAAAATCCAAATGGATCATTTTTCATTTGACAAAAACATCCAAGCCTTTGGAAGCCGTGGTCAAAAAATCAGCATTTCCTATATTTCGGCCGATTTTTCATATAAGTCGAGATTTTTCTCTCTTCTATTCTACTTTTTCGAAATGTTCAAAATTTACACTTACCACATTGCTTTAAACCCTTATATTTTTTAAATCCAAAAATATTAATCAAATAAAATTTATAAGTAACTATTGCAGCAACCTCTCCTCTCCTTGCTCTCTACCTCTCTCACTGCTCTCTCAGTCTCTCTAATTGTGCTCTCCCTCGCTCTCTTCTGACCTTTCTCTCTGTGGTCTCTTTCACTGCTCCTCTCTCTATTCTCTCTCACCTTCAGCTTGCTCAGTTGCAGACTTCAGAATTGCTAGTATTTTTTTTATCGATCCCATCATCTTAAATTTCTAATGGGTGTTTTAAATAATACTTTATTATAAATTTAATTTTTATATTTTATTTGGATATTTCACACTTTATAAAAAATATATATATATGATTTTTTTTTGTGAGTATATATAAGGGCAAAATGTCCTATTTTAAGAGTTTACTTAGGACCTCTGAAATCTCAAGATCGATCATGTTGATATTATAAAAATATATGACATAATTAAAAGTCAATATTTAAAAAAAAAAAATTGTCAATGAAATCAGAGACGTCTGCCAAAAGCTACATGCCAAGTACGCATATATAAATTTGAAAAGAGGGAGAGAAGTAAGTTTGAAGTAATTTTCAAAGGCATGAATTTAAACGTACGTTGTCCGCTTATGTACATCTACGCCAACTCCAAAATCCAAATGGATAATCTTTTTATTTGACAAAAACATCCAAGCCTTTGGAAGCAGTGGTAGAAAAATCAATGATGCCGATATTTTGGCTGATTTTTCATATTAGTCGAGATTTTTCTCTCTTCTATTTCCTTTTTTAAATTTCAGTGACTTTTTTTTGAAAAAAAATTATTTAAAAAAATAAAAAGTCTGTTTTTTAAATAAAAATAAAAAAATATATATAAATAATGATTGATATCTAGGCTGATATTAGTCCGATATGGACAAATATCGGCCGAGATATCAGTAAGGTCTACAACCGATATTCTTATTATGTATTTATTTTTTAAAAAAGAAATTGACCAATATTCAACCGATTTCTTTTTTCTTTAGCCAATACACATATTTATACCCCTGTTTAGAAGTAAGTAAGCAAAATGGGTCGAGATGGGCCCGTTTGGTCAATAACTTAACCCATGTTTGGCCCATTTTTTTTCCATTTTAATAAGTACTCACTATTTTTAATTTTAATAAATCTGTTTCACTTTTAACGCCCGTTCTTGATGGGTCAACAATCCATTGGGCCTAATTATGTCCATTAGTTATCATTAATGTTATCGATAGACAATTTTAGTTGGTTGCTTTTTTTCCAATAACTCACTTAGTAATAAATTGTATAGTTGCCCTCTTGATGTAAAGGTTAAATTCACGTTATGTACAAAAAGTTATACACACTACAACGGTAACATCCAGTGAAGAATCCCACGTCGCCTAGCTAGTTGGTTTGATGGGGATTTAAAAAAGGAGAAACACCCTTCTCATAGATGAGGCCTTTAGGGCCTAGAAACAAAATTGTACAGGTCCATAGTGCCCAAAGTGATCATCTTGGGTCGTTGGTTTGATGGGGATTTAAAAAAGGAGAAACACCCTTCTCATAGATGAGGCCTTTAGGGCCTAGAAACAAAATTGTACAGGTCCATAGTGCCCAAAGTGATCATCTTGGGTCGAATCAGGTCATTACAAATGGTATCAGAATACGGTTCCACTTTCGACCTGTGTGAACTCTCTATCTATGTAGATCCTCTGTCTGTATGATATGATATACCGGAGACGGCTCTAGTATTAAAGGGGGTGGATTGTAATACTTACCTGAAAGCTAAGCATGTAGGGAAAGTCCCACAGCACCCAACTAACTAGTGTGATGGGGTCTAAGAGAGGGGAAACACCCTTCCTATAGCCAAGTGGGCCGGGCCTATAAATAAAACCGTGCAGGTCTGTAGAACACAAAGCATACAATATCATCCTGAATTGAGTCGAGTTATTACAATAACTTTCAAAGTTCATTTAATCCATTCTATTCTATTTATATTTATTCTTGAAATCAAACATGACATTAGTAGAATAAAAGTTTACAGGACTATTTGCCTAAACCTGCTATCTGTTATCTATTTAAAGCCTTGAATGGATGGATGACCTGACCCAATTTCAATTTTAAAGAGTCGTGGACTTAATACAAAGCTGATTAATAATATTAACAAATAAGTATGCAGCTGATGCATATGTTATTGTTTACAACTTATATTATTAGTTCATAGCCATTTATTTAATTCTATTATATTTTACTATTTTATAGTTCTGTTAGATAAAAAAAAATCTTTTTTATTTGTTTTTATCATCCTAATTTAACTAAGAAAAAAGAAATATTCATAATTGGTTATCTTTTAAAATATGAAAATGGACACTCATAATAACAAGGAAACATGATTACTCATTAAATATCGATGTATCGAAAATATATAACAACATGCCATTAATATAATATTTAATAAAATAAACAGTAGACCGATAAAAATATTATCTCTCCCATACTAAATTTTGTCCGTGACCTATAAAAATAAGAAAATATAGATCTGATTTTGGAATTTGGATTAGGTTATGGAGACGTAGGGTTTGTCACGTAGTGGGAGCTGTCAAGTGTGGAAGTACTCTGTGTCCTTTTGCATGTTAGAAGTACGTGCGGAGGTGAGTTTGATAGGACCGACACGTCCTTGTCCGATTACCCTTGTCTCGGACCATATTTTATTATGGCTGGATATAGACATCGCACAATCCTGTCATCAGATATTGATTTTGTGATTTTAAGTGAAAATTACTGTGATATTTTTTCGCGTAAAATGTCTTTCCGCTCAAAATCGATCCATCGAATGTGCAGTACATTTTTCACATCGATCGATCGATTACACAAGCGAAAGAAAATGAACGCAAAAATATAAAATTGATTCTTTCGATCAATTCATAGCATGCTATCAATCGATCGATTCATAGCAAAGAATACAGTAATTAAAAAAAAAATTAAAATTTTAAAGTTGTTTTTTAACTACTATATATTTTCAAAATTTCTCAAATTGAATATTTAGAATAATTACGATAACCTGATAAAAATACTTTAAGACTTCAAGGTATTTTGACACTCCTAAATATTTAAAATAGAGTATTTTACAAATAAGGATATCCCTAGGGTGTGCCGAAAATACATTTAGGAGTGTCAAAAGACCTTTAAGTCTTAAAGTATTTTTATCAAGTTATCGTAATTAGTCCGGATATTTAATTTGAAATTTTTTGAAAATACACAGTGCTTAAAAAATAATGTTAAAGTTTTAAAGGAAAGATAAAACTTTAACATTATTTTTTAAGTACTGTGTATTTTCAAAATTTCTCAAATTAAATATTCGGACTAATTACGATAACCTGATAAAAATACTTTAAGACTTAAAGGTCTTTTGACACTCCCAAATGTTTAAAACAGAGTGTTTTAAAAATAAGGGTATCCCTAGGGTGTGCCGAAAAAATATTTAAGAGTGTCAAAAGACCTTAAAGTTTTAAAGTATTTTTATCAGGTTATCGTAATTAGTCCGGATATTTAATTTGAGAAATTTTGAAAATAGACGGTGCTTAAAAAATAATGTTAAAGTTTTAAAGGAAAGATAAAACTTAAACATTATTTTTTAAGCACTGTGTATTTTCAAAATTTCTCAAATTAAATATCCAAATTAATTACGATAACCTGATAAAAATACTTTAAGACTTAAAGGTCTTTTGACACTCCTAAATGTATTTTCGGCACACCCTAGGGATACCCTTATTTGTAAAACACTCTGTTTTAAATATTTGGGAGTGTCAAAAGACCTTAAAGTCTTAAAGTATTTTTATCAGGTTATCGTAATTAGTCCAGATATTCAATTTGAGAAATTTTGAAAATATAAAGTGGTTAAAAAATAACTTTAAAATTTTAATTTTTTTTTTTTTTAATTTCATAGCATGCTATCAATCGATCCAAAGAATCAATTTCACATTTTTGCGTTCGTTTTCTTGCGCTTGTGTAATCGATCGATCGATGTGAAAAATACACTGCACATTCGATCGATCGATTTTGCGCGGAAGGGCAGCATGATAATTTCCACTTAAAATCACAAAATCAGTCTATATGGCCAGCCTTAATTATACTGTCGTGGCGTTTGCTCTAGTACAAAATCGGAAGTTAATGATTTTTTATCAAAAATTAATTTATGCACAGACACTATCTTCTCTTCTTGACATAGAGTCGTTGACATTATTATGATGATTTTTTTTTTTTTACTTTTGATTTCATCTTTAAGATGGATGGTACAAGGGGAAAAAATTAAAAAAACATTAGTGTTTTGCCTTTTGAAAGAAGTTTTTAGAAAGATGCTTATCTTAAAAATTTTATTAAGAGATATAGAATAGAATGAAATTTTTATTTTATTTTTACTGATGTATCATTCATTAAATATCGGTGTACCGAGCGCACTTCATTTTCAGTCCTTCGTCATCTTCTTCAAACACCTATCACCCCCAAATAGAGAGAGAAATACATATATAGATCAGGCGCTAGTATAGAAAGACAACTAACTTCTCATGAGGGATGACGGAGATATTAGGAGGGTGATTAAAATTCTTTCAAAGATTTTAAAAGAAATCTAAGCAAATTACATGTATCATTGGATTGATTGGGAGGGTGAAAAACCTAATTTTGCAAAGAATCTACAAATTCTCAGTGTAGTAATAACTAATAAGGGATCTTAGAACTCTTAGTGAGGTGAGGCGTGCCCCCACACCAAATCAACCTCCCCCCACAGCCGCCGCCACCACCACCACCTTCCACTCACTCCTTGTTCCATCCATTAAAGTGGAAACAACTTCTCAACTGGACTTTGGTCCATTCTTTTGTCTAGGGGTGAAACACGGATCGGGTTTTGGCCCGAACCTTATGAAAATCGGGTCAGCGGGTCGGATTGAGAAGTCAGAAATCCACATTGAATTCGGGTCACGTTGAGTTGAGAGATTTTTAAGTTAACCCGACCGACTCGATCAAACTCGACCCGACCCAGTAAAAAATAGGCTAAAGTAGGTTTAAAATGCAGGTCGGGTCGAGTTTCGGGTTGAATCGGGTTGTAATTCGGGTCAGGTCGGGTCAAGATGTCCGGGTCAAAAGTTCGGACCAGGTCGGGTCGGGTTCCATATATTAGTAATTCGGGCTAGGTTGGATTTTAAAAAACCCGACCCGATCTGGCCCAGCCCAATTTCAGCCCTACTTTTATATAGTAAAAAACATAACGAAATGGTTCGAGCTTTAATTCTAGCTTCTGTTCTGGTATATCCATTTTACTCTAGATTTTTTTAATTTTTTTGAATTAAAATATAAAATCCAATCATAAAACTAAAAAGGGAAAAAACCTTTGTTGGCTACAATATTGAAAGATGTGAGCTTAAAATGAAATATTCAGCCACTAGATCTTAGTAACTAAAGTCATTAGATGTTCTTAATTCAAGGATGCTAGTGAATTTGACCTTTAAGATCAAGTGACTAAAATTTGATCTAGGCCTGGGTCGACATGGGTTGGGCCTAACCCAAATTCACCCCTAGTTTTAAGGATGTCAACTGGCTGGGTTTAGGTCGAACCTTCTTTGGTCAGGGTTAGGTCCACTAATTAAACAGAACGGGCCGTGTCGACCCTATAACAAAGCAAACCACAAAAGGATAACCTAGCCTATTTAAAAAGAGAAATGGGTGACGACGGGTGGACTCATAAGTGTCCTATAGTATTAATTTGGTGAATTGGAGTGACCGACTTACGGATTAGAGAACCCTTTCTAATAAAATATGGTGTGAAATGTCCATATACATATATGAATACAAAGTGTATCTACTTCATAGGTAAATTTTAGATGAAATTAATGGTATAATTGACATCTTTTTACCATTTTTCTCATCTACTTTTTAACTATCAAACTAATATTGAAGTGCTTTGTGAAATCTATGTTAGAAAAAAAATAAAATAAAGAGAATTCACCATGTAAAAAGTTTAGCAAGTAAATATGCAAATAAATTAAAAAAATCTCAACTACTTTATTATCATCTTTTAATTTTTATTACATGATTCATAAAATTATATTTTAAAGTGAGGATAACAGGCTGGGCTGGTCGGATCCTCTTGGTTAGAACCTGACCCATTAAAACTGTTGGACTTAAAATGTGACCTGTTCCCAATCCTATGACCCATTTAGCCCATCCATTTATTAAATTATCCAGTCGGATTTGGGTCAGACCCGACCCATTGACTCCCCTACCTAGTTTTACTTAAGTGACTACACTTATATGCATCAGAGATACAAAGTAAATTGTACCTGAACTTTCAAAAAATTTATATCAACAATTTATTCCTAATGGGACACCAATAGATGTATTTGATAAAATTGGATATATTACATGTTGGAGGGTTGTGTCAAAATTATGTCCAACTATTTATTGTGGCATAGAGGATAGCTTTCGACCGATAGAAATATCATTTTTTTGCTGATATTTTTCATGGTTTCACTTAGGGGTGACAATGGGTTGAGTTGAATTGAGTTAGATATAAATATATTATTTAGTTGATTTGAATCTGATCTAATTTGACCTGAGTATTATCAAATATTAAAAATTAAAAATAAGATGAAAATATTATTTTTTATAGAAAGTTAAAGATAAAAAAGATTTTCATTTATGCATGGCCATTTGACTATAAAAATGGAGGCAATGAGTTAAGATTTTTTAAGTTAATGTGGATACATAAATTAAACCCAATGCATAAAAAAGTAAAGTATTTAAATGGCATGTTTCAATTTTTGTCGGACCAAGTTTGAGTGTGGAACCCTCTATCTAACCCAACTTAGATATATTTTATATTGAGTCAAATTTTCTTTTTCAAGATTATACATAATGCAAACTGATTTTTTTTTTCAATAAATTTGAATCAAAGTTAAATTTGCCACAACTCAGGTCTTTAGACCAAGTCCCCTTCAACACAAAAAAAAAGATCACTTATAGTTTATACCTAGCATATGAGGACAGATAGGCTTACACATGCTTCGAAGATTAGTTTGGTAAAACGCCTGAATATCTTGATGTTAAAAAAAGAAAGTTTTAAATTTGCCACTCTAATTGAACCATACTTTATGGCATACCAGTCTAGCCCACCTATATATAGGGTCAGATGACTAGGCCGGGAACCCTTGTGTACCCTCATCATCGCTTGACTCAATTCCTTCTATTCACCAAGGACCCTGTGCATTATGCTAAATTTGAAAATAGTGATTGGAAGATATTTTATGGTGCTATTAATCAACAATTGTCATGTAAATCAATTTAAAGATGAATTGACCATTCTAACTATACAAAAATTGGTCCACTTGTCAATCAATAATTGATGGCCCAAAAAGGGGCCACAGACTGGCTTGCCAGTATGATATTTGGGGGGAAATGATTTGTGCACCTCCCTATTTTACGCATGGTACACTCCTTCAATTGTTTTTTTCAATTTTACCCCTCACTTAAAAAATGATGGAAATGGAGAAAAGGTGAGTGGAGGGCAAAATTGGAAAAAAAAAATTGAAGGAGTGCACCATGGGTAAAATGGGGGGTGCACAAATCACTTCCCTATTTGGGGAGGGGTAAAGAGAATTTTTATTTTTTTTATCCTATCATTAAAAAGAAGAGAACTCTAAAGAAAAAAAAATGTACTTGTCGGGTCTGAATAGAAAGCCGAGTGCTGTTAGGCTGTAAGAAATTTTTTAAGAAACTGTAGTTGTAGGGTCCAAATGGGAGAGTGAGTTCCATTAGGCCGATGAGCTCCAGCACCTGAGATTTTTCTCAAATCACTAATCATCATTATGATAATATTTTTTAATGTCGCTTCACTTCATATTTATAGTATTATGGATTTCTCCATGAACTCCAATGAATGTCATGAACATTGAAGTTTAATCTAAAGGGCCTTTTGCCTTTTAAGCATTTCGGGTCTTAATTCGCATTCATATTAATTTTAATAAAATTAGTATTCCAACAAACTCAAGCTATATGCTTTCAACAATTGCAACACTTATTAGCGGCTGTAAATTTTTTGTAATATGAGCATCTCCATCCTACATTAGAGGTGAGATTAATCTCACGAGCATGTATAAACTTCCAAATCCACACACACTAGGTAAGTCGATAGAGAGTAACTCCATGGGGAATGGCCTGAAAGGATTGGGTCAGAATCGAACTCAAGACCTCACTTCGTGATGCAAGCGTGATGACCATCAAGCCAACTCTTCCGTACAACTAATCGAGATACCATCCATATAGTTCATGAAAACAGTATTATTATTATTACTTTCCATCAGATGACTGGTGAACTACATTTTTTAATGGGTGGAAAATCATTCCCCGTGATCAATCAACTGAAGAAATTGGTGTAAGCACATACATCTGGCATGCATGGGAATTCATTGTAGCTGTCAATTTGTTCTTGAATCTCCGAGGCAGTGTCTTGTGCTGCATGCAAAAAAGAAGAAAAGAAAGAAAAAAGAGAAAAGGTGAAAAATTAAGACAAAAAATAGACTGTGATTATGTTCACATTGTTTTTAAGGCATGTAGATATACGTTAAACGGCGTCAATGCATTTCAATCAGAGGCCCTTGCCAAGCCTGGTTTGGTTAAATAGATTCTCCAAATGGAAGCAAAGTTTAAATGAATTGAGATTTCTAAAATGTAGTTCTTTGTGATATAGAAAGATAGATGCAGCAGACTGAGCTTTAAACAACAGACAGAACATCAGATCGCACTCAAAGTTGCGATTAAAAATCACATACAAGACATTTTTCAGCACAAAATGCAAATTAGCAAGTGCAAACCTTTTCAAGGTAATACGTTTGTCAAAAAAATCAAGTGGAAGGTAGAACACTATGATGGATATAATACATAGGTTCCTAAATTATTATATGAATGAAGGGGAAGTAAGCCATTTATCATTCTTATATTCATCTAAACACACATATGCTGCCAATCATGTGGACCTGTATTTGTGCTCCATGTGGAACCGTGGTATGGAATCATTGGAAAGATCTATATTGGGTTTGGAGCTTATTAAAAAACACAGCTTGAATGGATCAACCTAGCCATGTTTAAGCTCACAAATATTAATGGCGTCATAGAATATGATTTTAATCCACCACTAAGTATAATTCATAATAGAGAAGGATCTAATTTAGAGTCAGTTGTGGAGTTCACAAAAAGTCCCACATTGCCTGGACGAAAAACCAATGACTTTCTGTAACACTTGATGCAACCTCCTTTCAATGACTAGCTTTTGAGAGTAAGTTCTACCTTAAGAATATTAACATGGTTTTCTTCATGGTATCAAAGCAAGTTCCATAGGTATCTCTATGTGCAGTAGCCAGTAGCTACACATGAGGGAGGGTGTGAAGTTGACAAAAAGTCTCACATTGCCTGGACTGAAAAACCAATGACTCTATAAAATACTTGAAGCACCCTCCTTACAATGGCTAGCTTTTGAGAGTTAGTTCTATCTCAAGAATGTTAGTTTTCTTCATTAGTAGCGTGTAACGTGAGGAAAATGGTTGCAGGACTTCAAATACGTCCAAGTGGAACCAATTTGGGCAAGATTGCAAGTTGCATTATGGAAAATGGAAATTTGATATACACAACAATGATTGTCAGTGATTTAGAGGACGTCCCTGTTTTTAATGGCCTTCCTGTTCTCCAAGGACCTTATTCTGAAAAAGATTATTTCCAATCTTCTACATACATGTAACTCACTTAAATTGACTTTCCCTCATTTTTCTCCTCTAAGGGGGTTATGGTCAGATGTCCTCTAAATGTAGTCACTTCTAATTTTATCTTTTATTATATAATCCATTTTAGCATACATCGTCATCACTTTCCCTACTGTCAAATTTCTCAATTCTCCTAACAGGGAAAAGTTTATCCATCTTTAGAACCCAAATGTTTGCTGACTGGATGAATAATGGGGATGACTTCAATGCCTGCCCCTCTTCCAATCTTCTTCCTCTTTGCTTCTCCTAAGATGAGCGGAGTAAACATCTCTAAAAAAATTGAGAGATCAAAAAGGAAATGGTAGAGCAGAATTTGCCTCTTACCTTGTATTCTTGAACCTCTAAATCCCTCACAATGTTATTTCAGATTAATTCAGAATTATAAAAATAAATTAAATGATATAAGAAACAAAAACCTATACCGTGAGATCGGCCAAACATGATTGACTTCTAGCATTCATGTTTAAGTACTGAACTATTTAAGAATAGTCGAGCATGCAGAGATATGATACTCAGTGCACCAAAATACCTTCCAAAGGTCTCTTGCTTCAACAACTGTTTCCATGGGTAGACCTATATCGTCCCAGTGAGCAGTAATAGGAGAAGGCCAAGGACCTCGATTCACTAGAAGTAAAGCAACCCTATAGTTGGAAAGAGGACCAGCCCAAACCTGTGAAACAATTAAAAGGTTCAGTGAACATTACAATATTACAGGCAAGAATAGATTCACAAACATTGTATAGATATAGCATACCTCTAGATCTCCTTCCATCCTGACCTTCTTTGCTTGAACACCAAGAGGATCTACTCGACATTCAAATCCAAGAAGTCATGATTACAGTAAAGGAAGCTATACCAGAAATGTCTGGGTTAAAGAAAACAATTTATGCTATTTCATTACGTCATATCCAAATTGGAGCTCACTGAAACAATTAAAAGGTTCAGTGTCATTGTTGTGCTTATATTTAACCCATACATTTTCAGACCATCAATGCTAATTGATCAATGTTCAAATAACAAGATGACTACACAGGATAGAGAGGTGAAGATTGTAGTGTTACGGAAAATCTTTCCTGGAGCTCCATGGAGCACAAAAAATGCTAGCTAAATTTTCATCTGTAATATTTCTATGTTCGACATTTTATTTTTTTCAATTAATATAGCAAGTGTGTTAAATTTTCATGTTGCAATCCAGTCACCTTGGTTGACAGCAATGACTTCCTTGTTGCCAACGATGTACATGGTCTCCTTAGTCATGTTACGAACATCACATCCTATAAGAAGGGGAGCCTGCAAAAGTTATAAAAAAAAAAGGAAAAAAGATATTAAAAGCCAGACAATATAGATGTGTACTTGGTCAATCTAACCATTTAATAAAACCATTAGAATACCTTAGAAATAGCCCAAATACTGAAGTGGACTATGTATTCATCTTTTGTCATCCCTCCGTTTCCTACTTCAAGCATGTCTGGATCTGATGAATTGCAATCCAAAAATAAATAAATACATAAATAAATAAAGAATGCCTGAGTATTTATATTTTTACTTTTTCCAGAAAATCTTAATATTACAACATCCCTATTGTCATATTGATGGCAGCAAGCCAAATCATTGGGATAGAAACTTTAGTATTGATTGGAACTGAATGTTACCATATCAAGTCCATAACAAATGATTCCAAGAAATGAATATGAATCACATTTGTTTACCATATCGTGCCTATTATAAGAATCCTATGTTGTCATCCTAATGGCAAGGATAACTTCAAATGGCATCATTTGGAACATGTGGGCTCCACCTCTTAAAATCTATTAAATTTATCACACTCATCTCATTTGATTCAGCCAACAATGGGTCCAACAGTTTCACAAAATCTAAAATGACACATATATGCATCCTTGAATTAGAAAGTAACAAACAGTTTATATTTTGAAGAGATGGATCCCACATGTCCCACATAATGCCATTTAAAGTCAGCCTTACAATTAAGATGACAGCATAGGATCACCATTCCTCTAATAAGAATATCCAAGAAATGGGTACAAATCATAACAGTCCACTCATGCACCTACAAATTATATATGAAAAATTAGCGCTCAAACATTTTCTTTAATGGTAACATGACCCAAACCAGTTCTACAGTTGCAACATCAGCACCTTCCAATCGTACAAAAGACTTTTCAGCTTCTTGACACTGAAATTATATTTTTTATATGACTTAATGCTCAAATTATTTATGAAGTGGCCCTAGACTTCTCAATTCCTTAATCATGTAATTAGAAAAAGGTGAAGAATACTAACCATTCCAACCTCCAGGCCTCGCAAGCTCAGCATACACTTCATTCATGTCAGCTCTGGATACCATGCTAAGGAACCAAACCAACTAAATGAGAATTTGTTGCATGGTTAAGACTATAAAAGAAGTTAATCAGGTGCTTCTAATTATGCTTACCTATCCCAATTATCAGATATGTCATTAGTAGTTCTCCAACTGTTTCCAAGTTGAGCACCCCAAAGAGCTGGGTGTAAGTCTCCCCTATTTGAGAAGGGAAAAAGGTAACCAAAAACTAAATACAGCCATGGAGAAACAACACTATAATACCACATTTGCATCAAATAGGAGAGTTACCATTCACATAGAGAGAAAAAGATTGGGCGTCCTGCCTTCATCAAAGCTCGGGTCATTACAGGATATCTGAAAAAAAAATGCCATAGTTCAAAATTAATTCATCTCCATTGAAATAACAAAGAACAGAGGTGAATGTGAGATAAGCATAAGATTAGCAACTTTACCTAACTGTTGGCTTGCTACCGTCATTGTTACAGTTGTCATACTTCAAATAATCTATACCCTGCATACCCCATAGTTCTCCATAAAATTTTTGGAGTTACAAAATCAGATAGTGCATTTCAAATTTATTTGTATCCATGTAACTTCTGTTTCAGAATTCTACAAGCAAGGAAATAACTATCCCTTGTAGTTGGAAAAAGTTTTTCCCCTAGAAAAGTTGGAAAAATTGAACCAAAATGCTAAGCAAAATATATGGATATAAGTCAATGCTAATGATCCTACCCATGATGCAAAGGTCATGGCATCTTGTTCTTCATGACCAAGTGATCCGGGCATCTTCTTGCTGCATGTAAGATACCTGGCAATTTCAAAAATAAAAAAATAAAAATGAAAGCAATACTCATTGCAGTCAGATGGAAACCCAAATGAACTTGTCAACTTTATTACCCTACGAACATCCCAATCTTAGTTAAGATTGAAGGACAGGACTCAAATAATCATCATACCAAATAAACAATGACCAATTCAAGGCACCTACCCAGCATCTGAGTAGATTCCTAGTTTAAGCCCCTTGCTGTGGACATAATCTGCAAGAGCCTTTATCCCTGATGGAAATGTAACCTTATGGGGAACTAGATAACCCTGTATTTTCAAAGCATAGTTTACTCTAATCAGTCCTAGGAGCAGTAATACCGGTGGAAGATAAATTCAATTGTGTAAATTTTGACTAAAGACATCAATATAAGTTCAAACAAAAGTAGAAAATGCAAAACCTTAGAATCTCGCTCTAACTCAGCCCAACAATCATCTATTAAAACCAAAAATATTGTATAGTTAATGTTGGTTCTTGAGATAAGTAATTAAGGAACAAGAACTTAGTTCTTCAAACTAGATACCTATGTTAACATACTGATATCCAAGCTTTGCTAAGCCAGTCGACACCAGAGCATCAGCTGTAAAAGTCATTAAAAAAAGTACATAAATCACTCAAATTAACAACAATAACCATGCCCAAAGCTGAATCAAGTACTGAAATCACAGTCAACTCTGTCAAAGACCAAAGAAAATTGGCTTCTACAACTTGAAGAACACAACTGGATGCACATGAATCCAAAAGTGGGAATGCAACTTAGGAATGTTAAACTAAGAGTGACTGTGTCTTTCAATTGAGTGACTGAATCAAGAGTTTACTAGGACATGCTTAAGATTGATCAACTGAATCTTGAGTTAAGTCAGGCATGCTTAACCAGTCCAATTTAAGTATATAGAACTTAAAGCTGTTCTTAAAATATATTTGAAGGGGTTGAAGGGAAAGTTCACCAGTTTCTCTGATGACCTTTTCTTCGATCTTGCAATTGAAGTGATTCCAACTATTCCACCTGAACAAAACGTAATATCATTAAGCCAATGAAGTCATGAATGGAAAGAAACAATGGACTGATGTTATTTAATAAAAGAAAAAATGGTTGAAATTTTTTAGAAAAATGTGCATGTAAAATATAGACCACCATTAACAACATTAAGAACTTCAAAGGATAATCACTCAGACACTGGTGTGTACAGAAGTTATTCCACACACCTAGGCACAGAGCCCACCAAATGGCGTGGTGATAATTCATTGGAAAAGTCTTTATTTGAGTATGTGACCCACTAAAAATCACCATGATCAGATCAATTAAACCATTTTTTTTTTAAATAAAAGTTGAAATATTAAACAATAATTTTATCTGGTCAAAGTATGAAGAGCTTTAAAATCTTGTTTTAATTAATTCGGTCGAAACGTTTTCTCAACGGACCCATCAACACTTCACATATGGTTAAATCCCTATCAACCAGGCCACACATTAAGTGACACCAACCACTAAATTACACTTTTTCTTCATAGTAGATTTTTGGGTTTTACTGGTTTAAAGCATTGACCGACATGTATCCGATACATGATGAATTTAACAAATCTAATAAACCATTTGCGTTAAATCCCCCGATATATCAGTAAATTGTATCATCAAACGCACACTGTAGTGATCATGTATACATGATAAATGAAACCATGGTCATGTCAACACCAGCATGGATGAGTCTCAATTCGGTGTTCTCAGTGGCTTTAATTTAATTAATTGACACATGATATATTATAGGCATTAGAATTACAACTAATCAACAGTATAAAAAAAATGTATCTATTAAATTTATTTAATATACAATTTCCCTTAGGCCACAAAAAATGAATGGTTAAGAAATAATAAAAAACGAAGAAGCAATGCATCGAAGCCAAAAGCAAAGGAAATAACGATTCAACCACCCTTTCTTATTAACATCCCTTTTGTGTCAGCATCCCGGCGAGAAATTGAAGAGAAACAGAGGCTTACCCCATCTGAGGTGTGAGACCGAGACCGTTGGAGAGCAGACTCCGCCTGTAGATGTCGTCATTCTCCGATAGCAAGAGCCTGGAGGCCAAAACGGAAGCGGAGAAGGAGACAAGGAAGAGGAGAAGAGAAAGGAGTGGAAAAGAAAATGCGGAAAAAGGAGTCGTCATTGAATTTTTCTTTTGGAATTTATTGATCTTCATATCTTAAAAAGATTGGTTACAGTTGAGGATAAGAGAGTAGCAGTAGCGTAGGTGGACTGGACTGCTACTTTCACTCATTTGTCAATGATGGGTAGCATTTATAGACTGTGGGACTGCTCAATGGCCAGGATGCGTTTGGATGAGAGATAAATTTTACATGTTATTTGGCCAGCAGTCTTTCCATATGTATTTTTGTAATTTGATACGAATTTTACTATTATCTATTTTACCTTTTTACCTGTCATACTAAAAATTAAAAAAGATAAAGAATGTTAAAAATCGACTCATTAAATAAATCACTGAAATCGGATTACTTACCGACTCACTTTCATTTATCTAAATGAGACTATTTTTTTTATATAGAATAATAAATAAGAACAATAAATTATTTATTGACCGAATAACTGATCAGATCATTGATATTCCTTTATATATATATTTTTCAATACAGTAAGTAAAGAGTATAATGGGCAACACAGTAAAACCCGTGTCGGGTTAAATAAAACGCTCGTAGGATGATTGCTACCCGTGTTATTTGGGGTTATTTTTTATCTGAAATTACTCTTGACCGGGAGTTATCCTTAATATTATGAATATCTCAAATTTGAAAAGGATTTTTAAAAGTGGGGAGAGAATGAGTAAAAACTTGATATTTTATCTCTACCCCTTAATTACCAAATAAAAATAATAGAAAATTACCTCTCGTTACCCCTTATTTAAACAAGTCCTTAAATATTATGAATACATTTAATAAAAAATAAGAAATTAATATTTTACTCTCACACTTTAATTACCACAACATTTGGATGAGGGGTAAATTTTACAGGGGTTATCTCTGAGTAGGGGTCATCCTTATCTTATTTGGTAATTAGAGTGGTAAAGTAAAAAGTTATCCTAAAGATAAAAAATCTTATTTGGTTATTGTAAGTACTGGTAATCTGATATATTAATAATTTTATTAAAATTAATAATTTCTATTAAATCTATATAATATAAAAAATAAAAACAAAATTTTATAGAACATAATTATTAAATAATAATTATAGTTCAACTGGTTGTTTCCCACTTCAGGAAGTGAGAGGTTGTGGGTTTGAATCATCATGACCTAATTTTGGTGTGCCCTATGGATAGTGAATTCACCCATGAAAATTTTATGCTGAGTATCAAGTGGTTTCATGTATGAAAATTCAAAAAAAAAATTAAATAATTAAAAAATATTTTAAAATATTTTTGCTTCGTAAGTACAAAGAGGGGATAGGGGTATATAAGGATAAAGAGTGGGAAGAGTTTACTAAAAACCTCAATAATCCTAGAGGTGTAAAAAAAAAAAAAAGAAAGGGTGAATTTTTACCCTCAACCTTCGTTACTGAACAAGAATACCCCCACCCAAACGCAGCCCAAATAAAAGTAACAGGGTTAATCTCGTCCAAACGCAGATCCGAGGAGTAAAGGCATCGGATTTATTAGCCCGACCCGGACGGGCCCATTTTGGTCAGTCAAACACGTGGCTCGAGCTTGCCAGAAGTCACATGAGAGAATAGGAGATGGTAGTGACGTCGACTTGTACCATAAATATCACGGATTTAACCTCACCAATAGAAGCACAATGACTTGGGAAGCGGCGACAAAGAATTTACACGCCAAAGACAATTGCAGACAAAATTATTATTAATAAAAAAATTAGTGTATCAACCAATTTTTTTTAATTATACATATTTTTACCTGAGAGAACATGAGAATTCAAAAAAATTCTATTTTGAGTAAATTAGCAGTGAAGGGTAAAATAGAAATTCTAAAAGAAATTGAATTCTTGTGTGAGATAAAATGATTTTTTGATGTGAAAATATTTACCTTTTTATAATTATAAATAAATAAAAATAAAATTTTATAATAATATTATTAAATGAAATATAAAAGGTATACGAATAAGACGTGTATCAATTCATATTTTTATTTGACTATTTTAATTTTATGATTTTAATCTTAAAAATCATAATATCATAATTCATAAATTATTTTTTGAAAAGATGATTCAATAAATATGAAAGTATATTGTTTCTCTGTTTACTTGTTTTTTATATATTTCATTTAATTATATATTTTAATATTTATTTAAAAAAAAATTCTCCTTATACATCTTCTTTAAATTTGTTCTATTTTAAATAATAAATTTAAAGAAGCACATTTATTTGTGTGAATATGGTTACATGCTTATCTTGTCTTATTAAATAAAAATTATATAAAATCAACAGTTTATAATTAATTTTTTAAAATTAATATTACAATATTAAAGTGATAAATCCATTAAATAAAATTTGTTATTTTTACCGATGGTAAAATGCTCACAACTTTTTTTGTGAGCCCCACACCTGTAATGCGGAATTTACAAAAATGCAATTCCAAACCCGTACGATTCTCATCTTACCTCTCCTGGGAAATACCGATTTAACCTACGGCTGAGATTTGTTTTTCAGCTGAGAGATGGTGGCTTTGCATTGCCGTTCCAAATCTCAATTTCCTATATTAGGAATCCATTCTGCACTACTCAGTTTAAAAACTTTAAAAAATTTAATAGAATTCAATTGAATAAGATTTTGAGTGAAGCGAATTGATAAATTTTATTAAATTCTTTTATTTAAATCCTGAAATTTAGAGTCTAAATTTGAGTTTCGAACAATGATACTATCCATAGGCTCATTTTGCACAAACCTAGCAATAAAATAGGTCGAGTTACCCATATGAGTGTAGTTCAACCGGTTGCCTTCCGTTTTAGGAAGTCGGAGGTTGCGGGTTCATGGCCTAACCTTGGTGTATCTTAGGCGCAGTGAGTTCACCCCTGGAAGTTTTACGCTGGGTATCCCGCGATTTCCCACACGTAAATTCAAAAAATACATAGGTCTAGTTGGATTGGATCGGGTTATTTTCAAATTGAATTTTACATAGTTTAAAATTATTTTAGATTTAATCTATATTGAGTCTTATTAAATTAGTTAAATCAGTTAAGGTCTATTTCAAATTCAAGTAAAATCAGATTATTCATTTGCTTAAAGAGACTTTTTGTAGTGATTGGATTTTTAATTTAATTGATTTGAAGTTTTGTTTAAATCTAAATTAATTTAAAAACTTAATGGAGAGTTTTTAATTCAAATTGATTTTAATTTTTTTTACTACACTTAATGGATTTAAAAAAATTAATGTCAGCATAATTAGAAATTAAATAAAATTCTTAGTTTTAGAATTTTGCTAATTATCTTGGATAATAAATTCTAAATTTTAATTGAATTTAATCTAATTAAGATATGTGGATTTGATAGTAGATTAAATTAAGTCTTAAATAAACTCAGATATTCCAATTTATTGAGATTATAATAACTTAGTCATGTCGATCAAATCTAATGAATAAAACTTATTTAACTCAAGTAGCTCTGACTTAGAAATAAATAATAAAATTTAGATGGTAAAAATCAAAATAAAAGAAATTAATTAATCAACTTATACTTTTTAAATAATTACTAATAGCGAAGTAATATATGTATGTATAATTAATTATTATTTTTCAATGTTTTAATTCAATGATTAAAAATGGAACTATTTTATATTTACGTTTGAATAAATAATACATTATTAAGTTAATAGAGTCAGTACATCTTATTATGAGCATAATGTAATGGTTAGACATAAAAATTATAGGCATTCAATTTTTTTTTTTTAAAAAAGACATAAAAATTAAAAATAAAAGTTACATAATAAACTGAAAAAAGTTAAAGTTATATAGAAATTGTAATTATTTTCACCATTTAAAAATTAACATGAATCTATACAATAATTTGCTGTAATAAAAGTTCTTAACTATTAAAGATTTGAAAGTGTAAGGGTAATATGGTTATTTTTGAAATTATTGAAAGCAAATCCAGTTACGTTTCTAGGACAAGTTTTGATCCTTGGAGGAAATGGTCAAAAAGAAATTTTTTGTGTAACTTTACATATGGCACTAGTTCATCGGGGGTTTATACATGAGTTCAAAATTCGTTATCGGCCGATATTTTTCTCTCTTCTCTTCTCTTTTTTTTTTTTAAAACAGTCGATATCGGCTGATATTGTGATATCAGCCGAGATATTGGCATATCGACCAATATGATGCAGTTTCAAAACTGTATCATATTGACCGATACGATACGTGTAAGCCGATATTTGAACTCCTAGATTTACATGTGCTTAAATAAGAAAATAGAAAGAAGAGAAATCCCACAAGGCTTGGGCGTCCAAGGTGTTTGGAATTTGGATAGCCCAAGCAACCTAAAAACTAGTTAGATGCAATCTAAGACTCTTTCTCTAAGAATTTGTGATATTCCAAACTCTCTTTTGAATTTGATTTATATTACATTAACCAGTAAAAAAAATTAATACTTAGAGTCCTAATCCTAATAAATCTCCAAATATCTAGAAATTTGAAATTCAAATTCAAATCAAAACAAATCTAGAAATCATCATCTATCTCCATATCAAATCTAATGATCGACCGTAGCATAGATAGGATAGGGTATGGGCAAATGTGGGCTCAGTGGAGAGCACCATGGAGATGGATTAGCGCTTCGGAGTCTTGAGCCTTGCTAGATTGGGCTTGGTGGTATTGGATTTGGACTTAGGCTTGGGCTTGGACTGTAGTCTGGCCCGAATTGGGTCTGACTGGTTTGAGCCCGTGAAATGAGAGGTCTCGTGAGCCAGTTTCCAATTTGAATTGTCATGATAATAATGTGTCCATAAAAGCCAGTACAATCATCTACAATACTGTCCAAGTCCACATCACTCATCACTCACAAGACTATCCAATGTATCCGCATCAATTTATAAATAGGTATACGTAGAGTAATAGAGCTTTATGTGTCAACACTTTGCATGTTAGCAAGGTATGGAATACAGGAAGTAGGGGTGGATGTTGGATAGATTAGACCTCTGAACCCACTTGGTCCAACCCGAGCAAAACCGGGCTTGGCAGGATTAAATCGGTTGCATGCTAGGTCTGGGCTAAAAAATGCAAGCCCAAATTAAAATTGGGCTGGTCATGGTCAATGCTTCAGCTGGCCCAGCCCGCCTGAGTTTTATGTACTTTATATATTTCTTATCCATAGACTATTTTTTTTTTTGGTCTTTAAATTGTTTAACGCCAAACAAAAATCAATCGATGTGACCGAAAGTAAACTAAGTTTTTCACAAATTGATCAAATCTTAGCCACTTAATCTTAATGGTCAAAATCACTAGACAGAGAGAAAAATCTAGAATGCTTTATAAGTTTGATCACTGAGATCAAGTGGCTACAATTAGATATTTTGGTTGAAGTTTAGAATGCTTATAAATCATTTACTTACTTTCAAACACTTTGGTTATAATTATATTTCCACCCACAATTTTTTTTTGAAAAAGGGAAGACTAGGTATAAATCATGCATGTGAGAAATATTCACGTTCATCAAAATCTTTTATGGGCCTAAAGTTTCATACTTTAAGGCCTTGGGCCTGAACCAAGAGCAACCCCACATTGAGACTGAGCCATCCAAATTAGCTCGAATTAAGACTGAGTTTAATATTTTCATCATCCTCGTCTCGGGTTGGCTTGTCCAATCTAAATTTGGGGCTTAGGCTCAGCTTTGAAATCGGGCTTACTACTTTGTTCAATTGTTAGTAATATATCGTAAGTCTTTTTTATCTTAAAATTCATTAACATGTATGTCAACAACATAAAAATTAATTACATCTGAGTTTGTTTATATTTATATGATGCTTATAAAGTTCACAAGGCATACCTTTAAATCACATTAGGGTTCTTTATCATTTTTCAACTCCTGAAAAGTAAAGAATAAAATGAAAAATAAAGTCTTTTCTTTTCTTCTATGGAATAAGATCTCTCTTTTGAAAGTATAGAACGCGAAACATTTTCCTCTTCTTCCAAAGAATCTATTTTCTATAGTGGAAAACAGAAAAATTTAGTGAGAAAAAGTGAGATTTTCTTCACTTGGTGAGACAACAATATATTCAATTTTTATGAAGATAAATTTTTGATGAAATAACATAAACGTCGGATTTTTATGGCCCGACATGATACCAAAGTTTATGGCATGAGTTAGATAACATGAATTTCAGCAAAATTCATAAATTTCCTTATAAAATTAATTTTCTCAACAAAATCGGCAAACAATTGAATTTGAAATTAGCCCCAGTAGCCATTAAAGGACAAACAATTACAGATCTCTTTGTTGAGAATGTTGTTCGAAATACCCTTTGTTACGAATTCCTCACTTCTCGACGAGGAATTGTTTAATATACACAACTCATTCTAATCAACAATATATTTCTTATGATCAGACTCCACATAGCCTAATACATCCTTTCTATTGTTCACAAGCTAACAAAATATGGTAGAGTACAAAGACTTGATTGAGGGGATACAATTAGCCAAAATGCTTGATGTAACAGATTTGATTGCTTATGGAGAACCACAATTGATTGTTATGTAAGTTCTTGGAGAGTATATAGCAAGAGATGCACAAAAGAAGACGTAATTGGCAGAAGTATTTCATCATAGATTTTTTTTTTTTGGCTCAATGTTAGCAGAGCATATTTTTTGAGGAAATGACAAATTTGAAGATGCATTGGCCACTCTAGACCCTTGACTAGTCATGGAGATAGATATATTCTTGAGGATACGACTCGAATCATTAGACTGAGCAGAAGAAGTATTGACCCTGGATTTTTTGCAGATTTCTTGGCTAGTTTTATGGCTTCTTTCTTCACATATCAATGGGTGTGGTGGGTATTTGCTTGACATTGTGTGGGAGAGGGAATTCGGCCGCATGCGTGGGAGTGGCTTCAAGAACAAGAGGTTTAGGCGCATGGAGAAATGACGACGTTAGGTGATGTAGGGGAGTAAAGAAGCAAGCCAGAGAGCGGGTCAAAAGATGTGTTCATTCTTCTAGAATTGAGAATGCAAGCAAGAGAGTGATTTAATTGCAGGTAGTAAGGATGTATTGTAAAAGGGACTCAACTCTAAAGTTTGAGATCTAAACTTATGGAGTCATTCATTTTGTATTTTCTATGAATTTTCTCTCTTTACTCTCATAGTGGATTTAGTCGCTTTATGGAAATGACAAATCTTTGCCGAACCACGTAAATATTTGTATCCATATTTATTGTGTTGTGCTTGATTTTTTTTTTTTATCGTGTTGTGATTGATTTTTATTTTTCATATTATTTCCAAACATGTATTTCAAGCCATCTATATAGGGATTCAAAATCAGTCTTCCTGAGACATGATATTAGCAGGTGAAGAACTGTAAGTCTTCTACCTAAAGCAAGTGGCTGATGACTGTCGATGGATCTATTCTTTCCTTCAACATGGATTTTGGTAAGAATAGTTTGTTTACTTCATGAGTTTTTTTTTTCAAATCCAGAGAAGCTTCGATGGGTTGCTTCTATTTGTTCAGTCACTTGAGAAAAAAATGGGCTATTACTCGCCTACTATAATACAAGCTAATTGCAAGAAATTTGTTTTTTAAGCCCTACTTGTCATTTTCCTTCTCCTCACTATGGGGGGATCAATCTCATTGTCCCCATCAAACCTCCCTCGAAAGGTCATGGATGGATTGTAACATCATCATCATCAATAAATATCAAAATTTCATCTATTTAGGGTTGACTTTTTGTATTCTACTTCTCCATTTGAACTAAAGTTGCAACTCGGTTCAGGTTTTGACCCGACCCGCATGACCCGATCTAAGAAATCATACGGGTCGGGTTGAGAATTCAGGGTCAGCGGGTCGGGCCGGTTTGAGAAGACAAAACCCACATGGAATTCGGATCGGGTCAGGTTGAAGATTTTACCGGTTAACCCAACCCAACCCAACCTAACTCGGCTAAAGTTAGGCTAAAATGTGTTCAAAATATGAGTCGGGTCAGAATTCGAGTTAATTTGGGTTAGAATACGAGTCGAGTCGGGTCGGGTTCCATAAATATTAACTTGGGTTTGGTTGGATTTTAAAGAACTCGACCCGTCCGATCCGAATTGCAGTCCTAAATTGATCCTATAAAACACTATATCATTAGTCATTCTGCCATCTATCATGTCTTTTTTAATAGTTTTTTTTCCACGTCTTTAATAATCTATCTCATCTTCTTGCTCCTGCCATTTTTAACTTCTCAATTCTACACACCGCGTCTTTCTTTGGTCTTTTAATAGGAATTACTTATTTTACTAAGTACTATGAAGTTGTTCTTGTAAAACAAGCCATGAGTGCAATTGTTATTACTTTTATTAAAAAGAACATTTAATCAATTTGGGGTTCCTTAAAGAATTGTTACAAATAAAGGCAAAGAATTCTCCAGTATGAGCTCGATTAGTACATTGCCAAATTCTCACTCTATAAACCTCAGCCCAAAGCATGTGGAAGCTATAAACAGGATTTTGATGATCATCCATAAATAGTAGGGGTCCAAGATGAGTCGGTAGGAATAGCTCCCTTTTGCTCATTAGTAATTCATGTGGACATCTATGTGGACATCTATGGTCCAATTGAAGATAGACATTTTTCAAAATTTTAAGTAATGCTTTATTTGTATCGAAATTTCTATTCTCAGAGGTCTAATACTTTATAAATATGACAATTTTTTATTAAAAATATGTTTGCACTAGGTTTTTTTCCTGTTTTCTCATATTATTTATATTTTTGTCAAAAAATCAAAAAAAAAAGAGAAAAAAGAAACCATATCATTGATAAATCCCGATACGATACATATCACCCATACACTTGTATAAGTAATAAATATGAGATCCCAAATTTTGGACGTGAGCCCATATATACACCCGGAAATTATGTCCCAATACACCCGTTTTCAAAATTTGATGGAAAATACGCTTTTGCCCTTCCACTCAAAACAGCCGCTGTAACGATCCGACCCGAACACACAGGGCTTAGGGCTTAACTTAGTAAGATATTGTCCGCTTTGAGCCTTGCACACAGCTCAAACCCGCATGTTTTACATTTGGGCCTGGGCCCACGTGGCCCGACCCAAAAGGCCTCTTACTTGAGTTACACACATAGGGGCTTAATATAAACCCACCCTCCCTTTTGTTTCCCACTGATGTGGGACTCTAGGGGAGGGGAGGGGTATCATAGCCGCATCCAACGAATGAAATTTCTGATTTTTTCGTTCGGATGACTGGAAAGTCGACCGAATGGTTTGCAAGGGAAGGAAAAAAAAAATCACCACCGTTGATAGAAACCCAAAGTCATCCTTAGCTGTATATAGGTGGGCCAGGGGCGATCATAGTGGTGTCGATCCTAGGTTCAGAAGTACAGGATCCACTTGGATCTAAGAAAAAAATCCACAAAATTGATTTTCGAACGCCCCAAACAGCAACAGAAGAAACTAGCCAGAGGAGAGTCCCACGCGATTTAGATTAGAGATCTGAAGGTACAGATGGATAGACCATAAAAAACGGAATGGGTACGGTGGGTCCCATCGGTAGAAACTTTCTCCAATCACCTGATATAAGGCTGAGTAGAAGATCTGGCGGCATCAGGTGATTGGAGAAAGTTTCTACGGCGGGACCCACCATACCCATTCCTTTTTTTGATGGTCTATCCATCTGTACCATCAGATCTCTGATCAAAATCGCGTGGGACCCTCCTCTGGCTAGTTTCTTCGGCTGCTGTTTGGGGCGTCCGAAAATCAAATTTGTGGGGTTTTTTTCTTAGATCCAAGTGGATCCTGCACTTCTGACCATAGGATTGACACCTCCATGATCGCTCCTAACTCACCTATCTACGGCTAAGGAAGACCTTGGGTTTCGATCAACGGTGAGGTCCTTTGATTTTTTCCCCCTCCCTGCAAACCATTCGGTAGACTTTCCAGTCATCCGAACGAAAAAATTGGAAATTTCATTCGTTGGATGCGGCTGTTTTGATTGGAAGGGCAAAAGGGCATTTTCCATCAAATTTTTGAAAACGGGTGTATTGGGACAAAATTTCCGTGTGTCTGTATGGGCTCCCATTTTGGACCCCTATTAGCAACTCTTCTACTATTCCACGTTAAAATTGTGATTTGTCGAGGTTTGAGATAGAAATAGAATGCCTTTTAATTTCCAATAAAATCAAACTTCTTTTGTTATTAGATAAAAGTAGCACAAAAAATTTAAATTATTTTTATTTCAGTTTTCAAAATCATTCTTTCCATTAAACACACTTTGTCAAACAAATTTTATTTTTAGTAATTCTCTATTATTTTAGAAATCAAGCAGGACCCGACCTGAGAGGGAGGATGTATTCGGAAAACTTTAATTCTAAATGATTTTTAAATTGCTGCCTCAAATAAAAATGATTCAAAATTTAAAATCTATAAATTTATATATGCTTTCAAGTGGCCAAAAGTTAGACACTAACCATTTGTGCTTTCAAGTTTTTATAAGTGGCGGACAATGTCACAAGTGTCATAGTGTCATCATGCATTAAGATCTGAACAAGGAAAAAAGAACAAAAAAAAAAAAATAGAAGTGGAAAAAGAAATATAGAAAGGTAACTGCTATAATAATTTCCATGATGGAAAGGAGGTAATGTGGGGATGGAATTTTTTTTTTTTTTTTAATTATTATTTGGCCACCCATTAGTCTCCATCAACTTGTATATAAAATAAAAAAAAGTTGAGTCAACAAAATAAATTAAAAGAAAAACTTGAATGAATGGTAAGACATGAATGTGGGGGTAGGGAATAAATATCATTATATATTTACTTAGTGATTGGTCCATTTTCTTCTATTGGAAAAGCAACAGTCATTGCAAAATTTTCAATGGAATTTATGTGATTATTTCCCACTTCAAAGGCCTGCCATATTGTCAAGGGATGAGGTGAAATGACTAGAGATTGACCCCCATTTCTCAATTCTCACTTTTAATGGTGACAAACAGTGGATAAAATGCAAGTCAATGGATGTCACACAATTAAGAAGTTCTTTTCACGAGAAGATGTCTTGAATTCGATTTACACTCAAATTTTTTTGAATCACTTTTTATGGAATTACTCTTCATTAACTTATTCAGCGTATGTGGATTGGAGGTTTACACATTCTTCTACGATCAGTCTCGTCTTTATTATTTATATCAATTTATAGGAGTGGCCTCTCGCATGGTGAGAAGGCTCATGGTAAGAACTTAATAGAATGAAAAAATAATTAATCGAGTTAAGTCACCATGCTTCTAATTTAGAAGGGCAGATTGAATGAAGTAGAGTTTGGAAACAAATAGCAAGTTGAGTGTTTGAGTGTTGGGATTCAAAACCCACAATATTTTCAAATTCTCAAGTTTTTACAGGATAATTAACAGGACAATCTTGTAGAAAATATAATATTTAAAAAATAATAAAAATCTTAATAAGGAATTTATATGTAATTTACTGGAAATTTAGTAACATTTATCACATTTTTAAAGCAATTTTGTTCAGAATTTACCGTCGTACTGATATCTTATTGATGCAGTAATGGAATTTTACCGATAAAAATGTGGTAAATTTGAAAATATCACGATATTTGTGACATTGGATCATATGGGACACAAGGGTGAGGTGCAATGCATGAAGATGGATGGATTTAGAAATTATTTTTAAGATGATGTTTCTCATGAAAAGTCATGTTGATTGTATTTGAAATTTTTTTATTTTTAATTATTCAAAGATCAATAGTCAAAATTAGGTTAGTTTTGGATAAATATTTAACCCAAACAGTTAAAATTCTCAAAGCTCATGCTAAATGGAAATAAATTTTAAATGAGGAAATTTGTGGGAAATTATCCTTGGGTTCAGCTTCTATCACATAAGCTCTCAAAAGTCAAAACTATGGAAAACTAAAGGAAAGTCAGACATGTTTGAATTTTCAAATGAATTTTTCAATTTTACTTTTAAAATTTGAAGGAAAAATGTAATGCTAGGTTGAAAAATCCATCTCTATTGGATGGGATTCCAAATTTTGATCTTGAAAGAGCATACTATGCTCCAATGTGAATGTCCTATAACCTAATTTACCAGTGGAGCTTTGGGAATCTGATTTCCTCAAGGGAATAGTTGAATCTTAGGTAACTTTGTTCGAATTGATAATTTTTTTTTTTAATTTACATGTGGGAAATCGCAGGAGACCCAACGTAAAACCTCCACGGATGATACCCACTGGCCTTAGGGTACACCAAGTTAGGCCATGGGGACTCGAACTTAACACCTCCTACTTCCTGAGGTCTTTAGCTTGATAATTTTACAAGGTCCTTAGGTAGAATTACCAAAATAGCTAATGCAGCTAAAGTCCTCCTATCAAATTAGATCTAGTAGCTAAGTTAAATCTCAAAGAAATAATTAGACATACAATTGTCTACTAGTTCTAATACCACTTGAAATATGTTTGTTTCAAATTGAACACTCATATTCACTTAGATCTAGTAGCTAATTATATGTGAAAATAACAACAAATGCAACTCATTTAAGCAATTTATGTTACACTACCACAAAAGTCCACTTAGATTAACAACAAACACTTTTAATAGAAGATTAAAAAGCAGAGTATACACTCATATAGGCTTAGATCTAAAAAACCCGAGAGAGTTGGTTTGATGGTTAAGAACCCGTCTGAGATTCGAGAGGTTTTGGGTTCAAGTCACTATCAACACAAAAAGGTACACTCTCTAAAGTATTACCCGGTGTGTGTGAATAGAAGAAAGATTTGTACATGCCTCAAAGATTAGTCAGATACTCTAAAAGACCTGAACACCTTAGTTTTTTTTAATAAAAATAGAACTAAAAGGTAACCATCCAATCTATCCAACAGACCACAAAGAATCCAAACTTGACAATACCCTACACCACCCACACCCACATAGTTCATGAGTGCAATCTCTCACAAGTTGTTCCCACATAGGTCCAACAATTATGATCTTCCATTGAAAAAACCCTTGACTCTTATTATGACACATGTACACAACCAATGGAGTCTAACATGAGTGCACACACAAAAGGGAGGCTCTTCCACCCTAAGTCCCACACGTCTCCATGCCCATGTGCCCATGTCGCACCAATATACATTAATCAGTTCATCACCATTGCTAAATGAGAATCATCTTGAACATCTAATTAATAAGAGCAAATCACAAAAATCATGCACCATCCATTTTTATCATAAAAAGATCACACAAGTCCTAGTCACAAACACTTTTTTCCCTAGGTGTACAACAACATTAGAATGACCTTTTCAATAGATCCATTGCATATTAAAAAAACATTCTAAATTCAGAAAATTAACACACACAAAAGTACATAATAAACAACATCAACAAACAAAAACAACAATATATTAGCGAACAGGGTTGACTCTCTATATTTGTATTATTCTATATTTATCAGGTTTCCTGATTAAGGGGTTGTATTTAAACTTGTACATCTATATATATATTGTGTAATAAGAAGGGCTAGAGTTGAGCCAAAATTTCTACACAATACATCATTAAACCGCATTATTATATAGCTATAACAATAGAACCACAACACTACTCAAACCAAATTAATCACATGGACCAAATCTACACAATGAACTATACTGAACATATCCACATTTGTAATCCATATAAAATCTTATTTCCAATGAAGTAAAAGATTGATTTCCAACAACAGTTACTTGCATCTCTAAAGATGAGGAGAAGATTTGATTACTTAGATAACACAGAAAATAAAGCTACAACATTGTTCATGCAGCCCTTGTGACCTTCAAATCAAATGGTCACGACCATTTTTCGATGTGCTCATGTTCCACCAAATCAACACCCTTCCATCTCTTCAAGTCTTCAAAAAAGAACACTTGAAATATCCTTGTCTAGAGCCACATTTCACCTACTTTTTCATCGCGCCATCCATCCAAATCACAATTTTCAAGATATACAAATGAATAATCAACAACCTTTCCAGTTACCTCTCTTTACTACCAAAGAACTAATGGAAAAAATGGACTAAGTGCCATGTTAGAGATGTTAAGCTCATGGAGTCTGATCATCAAAGATGTACTGGCGGATCCGGTCCAGGAGCATGGGGGCGAAGTCTCCAGCCAATTTTGTTTATTGGAAGGTAATTTTGTAATTTCACATTGTGTCTTGTGTAAACTCTAATTAGGGTAGTGTATATTTTCATTTTGTATGAGAGAGAGTACAATATCTATAACGAGAGTCGCTTATTCTTCGTTTTTTTGCCTTCGAATATAGTGGATAGGTTTGAACCCCGTGGACGTACCGAAAGGAAACTACGTAAAATCTGTGTTGCGGTTTGTTTCTCTTTGTTGATTTCTTTTCTATCTTCAATATTGCTGTTTCCGTGAAATAAGAAAGATGTTTCCTCCCAACAAGAGGGTAGGTTCCATCCTATGATAATAATTTTGAACAGATGGATGGATAGATCAACATGTGGACCATTAAAGTGTAAAAAGTGGGACTCACTAAATCACTTTAACCCTTGATTTTTTTAAATAAAAATAAATCATTAGATAAATATCTTTACCCATCACAGTAAAGATACATCAAATGCATGTCAACCAATGTTGAATCTAAATCCGTTGAAGAGAATAACACTTGTAGCGATTTAGATTCATCACTTAGTGGGTCCCATAAAGGGGCCTTTTGTAGTTTTCTCCAAGAAGAAGAGATGCACAACACACCTTCACTACCACCGTCCTCTTACATCTATCCTAGTCTGCCTATCCAATCCAACAAGTTCACATGGCTCAAAATCTAGATCAAGTCATCAAGCTTGGTGCATTTTCTAACACCCATCTATCAGCACACTTGTCAATCAGATATCTCTTATTCATCTGTCCATGTCATGGTCCACCAAGCCAAGAATCAACCCAAAACACTCTTTAGTAAAAAAACACAAAATTAATCTCAACCATCGATCTCATTATACAACATCGACAACCTTTTAAGATTGTATGGATATTTTTTAGTAGTATTGCTACAATAGCATCCATCCCATGATTCCATTTTGTAACATTCAAAATAGAGGTCAAGTACCTAAAATTTACTAAAAACACATACAATTACTTATCTCACAATAAAAAAAAACAAACATAGGAATACAACACTCTCTAGTGATAATGGCCAAAAAAAAAAATATAATACCACACCACAATAGGCAAAATAACACAACTCACACCTCTACAAGCAACCAACATCATGGTGTCAGCACCCACAACATCAACACATTCAATCTCACAGTTCATGGAGCACCCAAAGACCAATATATGCCAATGCATCCGCAAAACTCCATTATCAAATTCTAATAGCACTGAAACGCATCAAGCATACACACATCCACTGTATATTCACTCACCTTGAAATCGACAAAGAAAGTCACCCACATTCTTCTTTCTACTTCTTAATCTACGTGGATAACTCACTTGGTCTAAACTTTAAGGGTAATACTAGAGATCTTGGGTTTGATTTCTCTTGAGCTTACTTGATGCACGGGATTAACTATAACGACTTATCCCTCTAACACAATATTGTCCGCTTTCGACTCGAAAGTCCACACAACTTTGCATTGAGTCCAAGCCTCACCTTTGGGCCCAAAACGTGTTGTGCTAGGAGGAGGGGTGCTCCCTCTTAAATCCCACATCAAATCCCACTCTCTAGGCGATGTGGGACAAATCAGGCCCTCCTTGGCATGTTTTCCACAACAACCCAACACAGGGGCGTCACAATATTGTAAAGGGAGGGCCCGTTAAGCCTAAAGGGAACAATATTTTGTTAAAGAGACGGGTTGTTACATTAACAGGTAGTTTTATGCAATATTATCAAACCCGAACCGACCCGTAGGTCAACCGTGACTTGGCTGAAACATAGGTCAGGTCATTTTAAGATCCTTCTGGATTGAAAACCCTTAAAAACCCTCTGTGACCCGCAGGTCAACCCGGTTTTTCTAATAAACCCATGACTATCCTTAGAAACCCTTGGTTTCTTCAAATGAAGAAAATGGAGACATAGATTTTGGTTCTTTTAAGAATATGATTTTTGGATTATTAATTTTTAGTATTTACAATTGGGTTTGTGAGAAGAAAAAATATTTTTATGAAATATAAAGTTAGTTAATAATTTAATATTATTTATAATCTTATATTAATAGCACGGGTTTGACCGAGTTTGATTATGGGTCAATCCAGTTGAACCTTATTTAACCCACCATTCCTCAAGACGGGTTGTTCCACGGGCCGAGTTTTAAAACATTAGTTTTATGTATCCATAGGACTAGTCTCACCTCTAATATGAAGTGGTGATAACCATTTTTCTTTAGATGTGAAGCGGTGAGGCCGAATTATGTTTTGGAAACAGGTTGGGCTGGGCCAAGATGGAAGTCTTTAGGCAGACTGGGCCCTTGGAGAGTGGCTAAGCTAAAATGAAGTTTTGGAGCATGCATTCTGAATGGTGTGTAGTGGCTATCATCCATTGACCAATCCCTTTCATCCCACTACAGTCCTTTCAATCATCTCGTTGTCGCGTATGATTTTTAGGATTGTAAGTCTCATCATAAATACTTTTGAGGGCAAAAGGCAACTTTTCATCTAGTGGAAAATCAGTTAAAAAATGGGGATCGAAATTCATCTAAATTTAAAAAAAATTAATATGGATCAAATTGCATGATGCAATAATTTGGCTAATAGGGATGTAAATTGCCACTTCTTGTTGATTCCTTTCACACATTTAGATTAGCGATCCTCCCACGGGCATTTTGTGTAACGAGACACGAGATTTAGGGTATTGCCCATTTTATCCTTCCACTACTGTACGAAAACATTTTAAAAAAATTTAGTGATGCAGTCAGTGAGCCGGTCAGTGATACAGTTAGTGATTCGATTTCACTGATCCAATCAGTGATCCGATTTCCTATTCTGTATGGAAAAAAAAAAGTCTCGTTTAGATAACTTCCAGTGATTCGATCAGTGATCCGGTGAGCCGATTTATATCACAGTGAAAATGGTCAGTGATCCAGTGAGCCGGTCAGTAATCCAACGAGATGATTTGAATGGTTCGACGAGCCGATTCGAATGGCAAAATAGACAATAGAGTAAAACTTGTATCGAGTTACACAAAACTCCTGTGAAAGAATTGCTACCGGGGCATTTGTACATTCCAAATTAAAACCCTCTAACCATAATCCTGTTTTTCACATGTTCTGACTTCCAACTTATGTAAAACGTACCCAGAGGTTTTAATATTCAGACTCTTAAAGTTGTGTTTAGAAGTGCTTAATGATTAATGATTGATGATTAGCTCAACTTTAATCAGTGGGTCCACTTCTCTTCTGCTGTTTTTGTGGCTCTCACTTACCCACCGGTGAGGCATGATACGGTGCTAGTCTGGCACACACAAGAAGAAATTGTGGTTGCAATCTCACACATGGCACACATGGGCATTACATGTCTCGCACAAGAGAAAAATATTATACACACAAACAGTAGTGCTATGAATCAATTTGAACTAGGTTTTGGACTGATACACCTTGTTAACTTGTCAAGTTGATTAAAATAAAATAATCTAGTTTCAATTTTATAAAAAAAATAGTTTTACTTGGATAAGTGAAGCTATCTTTTATAAAAAAATAAAAAATTTAATATTTTTTATAACATAAATTCATTTAGTTAGATCAATAAAATAGAGAGCTTGAATTAATTTCAATTCATTATGAGTGCAATTTACAAAAAATTTAAATCTCAGTCAATACGATCAGTTTTCTAAAGTCGTGTAGTCGTGTTAGACTTATCTTGACTTACTTGGCGTGCACTGTCTAGTGAAAAACCTGAGACACGTTAAGAAATCAAAAATTTCTTTTCTTTACTGTTAATCTGACTTATAATTAAATTGAAAATGGCAACTTAAACCCAAAATGATCAACTATGACTTTGGTCACAGTAGCAGGTCACAGTGGCATATTATAATTAAATTAATGGCAAAAAGGATTATTTGAGTTGAATTCGAGTTAATTTGCATTTGAAATCATATGTTTTGATTTAATTTAAACTTGTCCCAACTCAATCACACCTCAAAACAATCATCCATTAGAAAGTCAATTTGAATCTAAAATTATCGATGCTCTTATAAGGCTTATATCCTGAAATAAATAATGCCACTTGATTTATAAAAAATGTTGAGGATATTAGTGTTTTTTTTCTAAAAGAATACCAAGTTAGTCATTTATCAAAAAGAGGGACTTTGTGGATTCGAGTCCCCATGGCTTGAGTTTGTATGTCTTAGAGATAGTGGGTTTACCCATGGAATTTGAATAGAAGTGTCTCTGAGTTTCCCACACGTAAATTCAAAAAAATAAAAATATAAAAAGATCATCGACGTCTCTTATCAAGAAGAAACATCAGTATTTTTCTTCATTTATTCTTGTTTGAATTGAGAATGAATCAGTATTTTTATAATAAGAGATACCGAACTTATTATTTAATCCACTTAAATAATGAAATGTTATTAAAACATCAATTTTTAGATGGTTTGGTTCATATTGCTGTCTTAATCTCTCATGCTCCTGAATTAGATGGACCACATTGTTGGAAACAAAGAGTGTTGGGCCTTTAAAAGGACTAAACCCCCTGCCATTAAACCACACACCAAAGCCCTCATTGAAGGCTGGCAAGCCATTTCTTCCTAAACCCATTTGAGACCTTCTCTGCTTGCTCTTTCCTCCTTCATTTCTTCCTCTCTTATCCATCCACAATTTCACAGATATACACATAAAAACAGTGTATCACCCTTGACAATGTTGCATCTAATGGCGGCGATGAAGCAAAAGCTCTTGAGGGTGAAGAAGAGACGCGTCGCCGACGAGAGCCGGCTTGAGAATGGAGCCGAATCGCCGGTTCTTCGTCCTGAATTGAGTCACAGACCTTCTGGATGGGACGGGCTTTCGGTCCTCTATCACATATTGCTTGCACCCATTGCCCTTATTGGGTGTGTAGACCCATATAAGATCAACGGTGAAGAAGGGATGTGCGTGTCCAGTGAGTCAGCAAGGACGGCTGAGATGGATTATCACATGGTACTTGATAGCATGCGATATGCAATTTACGTGTAGATTGATGCATGTAACTTGGCATTTTTGTGTTTTACATGTTTCTGCTTCCTACTGCCTGCCTGATAGAGTTGTGATGAAAGAAATATGAACATGATTGTTTGGTGATGGATGTTATAAACGCATTTCTAATTTTCTATGGTTAGATACCATATGGAAGATGACTGAGTACTTGTAATTTTTGTATATTGTTGTTCAGTATAGCCTTTAGGGTCTGTTTGGGTCCATGGAATTGGAAGGATCTACTTGTAATTCTCTGTAAATTTCAGCGCATTCAGAGGTAGAAAAATTGGCCGGGCCGAGATATTGGTCGAACTTTTCTCTCTCCACCCTGATTTTTTTAAAATAAAAAATAAAAAAATACAGTAAATGTAGATAATTATGAGCTTATTGATATATAATTTTTTCATAAAATATCGGCCGTTTACATATTATTTTCATCGTTTTAGAAAAATGACCATTAATATCTATTAAAAAAAGAAAATCACCATTAAATTTTCATAAAAAAATGAAAAGTCACAACCATAAATTTTCATCGCACTTGATAAGCCACCATTAATTTTTCAATTTTTTTTAAAAAATTATCATTAATTTCCATTAAAAAACGAAAAGACAATTAAATTTGCATCAAAAAACAGAAAGACACAATTAAATTCATCAAAAAACGAAAACTGACAATAAATGTTCATCGATTTTGGTTTAGCCATTATTAATTTTTCATTGTTTTTTGAAAAGTCACCATCAATTTTCATAAAAAATGAAAAGACACAATTAAATTCATCAAAAAACGAAAAATGGCAATAAATGTTCATCGATTTTGATTTAGCCATTATTAATTTTTCATTATTTTTTGAGAAGTCACCACTAATTTTCATAAAAAACGAAAAGGCACAATTAAATTCATCAAAAAACGAAAAATGGCAATTAAATTTCTATAAAAAAAGAGAATTCAAAATAAATTTTCATCGATTTTGATTAAGCCATCATTATTTTTCCATCATTTTCTAAATAGTCACCATTAATTTTTATTAAAAAACGAAAAGTCATCATAAATTTACATCAGTTTTGTTTAAGCTATTATTAATTTTCATCAAAAAATGAAAAGTAAACATTAAATTTTAATAAAAAAGAAAAATAACCATATTTTTTATCGGTTTTGATTAGGCACTATTAATTCTCCATGGTTTTTTAAAAAAATTACCATTAATTTTTATCAAAATACGAAAAATCACCATTAAATTTTCTTAAAAAAAGGAAAAATCCATTATTTTTCATTAAAACCGAAATGTCACCATAAATTTTTATTGGTTTTGATTAAGCAAAGAATGAGAAAAAAATAATTGTAAAAGAATAAATATCAATTTCCATTGATTTTTTATATTTTTTCACTCATATTATAATATTGGCGATATCGTGACCGATATATCGGTCAATATCGCCGATATTATATATGTACGGCCGATACGCACAATATCGACCGAATTTTTGACCCCTGAGTGCACTATAGCTTTTGGGGGCTGTTTAGGCCTGTGGAATTGCGATATCCTGACCCATGAGCCAGAGACCAGGCCCTAGATAGGCTGATCCAAGTGAAACTGGGCCCTGTCGGACGGGCTAGCAGAGTGGGCCGATCGGATCCGACAGCCCAGCAGTGGGTGGGAGTTGTGGAAAGTCCCACATCGGAAGTTAAGGAGTTTGAGAGGGGGTTTATAAGTAGCCTTGCTCCCTCAAACCAATAAGACGCGTTTTGGACCCGGACTTGGGCTAGGTCTGATCCAAAAACCGTGCGGGCTCGCGTGTGTGCACGTGTGTGCGCGTGTGAGCCCAAAGTGGACAATATCTTGTTGGCCGATCCCCAAGCCCTTTTTATGGGCCGGGCTGTTACAAATGGTATCAGAACTCCGGGTTCTACACTCGACTGTGTGGGCTTACTGCCTTTAACTGGGTCCATTGGGTCGAGCCGAGGGCGGCTCTGGGCTTTAGGGGGGTGGATTGTGATATCCTGCCCATGAGTCAGAGGCCAGGCCCTAGATAGGTTGATCCAAGTGAAACTGGACCCTGTTGGACGGGCCAACAGAGTGGGCCGGTAGGATCCGACAGCCCAGCAGTGGGTGGGAGTTGTGGAAAGTCCCACATCGGAAGTTGAGGAGTTTGTGAGGGGGTTTATAAGTAGCCTTGCTCCCTCAAACCAATAAGACGCGTTTTGGACCCGGACTTGGGCCAGGTCTGATCCAAAAACCGTGCGGGCTCGCGTGTGTGCACGTGTGTGCGCGTGTGAGCCCAAAGTGGACAATATCTTGTTGGCCGATCCCCAAGCCCTTTTTATGGGCCGGGCTGTTACAAATGGTATCAGAACTCCGGGTTCTACACTCGGACTGTGTGGGCTTACTGCCTTTAACTGGGTCCATTGGGTCGAGCCGAGGGCGGCTCTGGGCTTTAGGGGGGTGGATTGTGATATCCTGACCCATGAGTCAGAGGCCAGCCCTAGATAGGTTGATCCAAGTGAAACTGGACCCTGTTGGACGGGCCAACAGAGTGGGCCGGTCGGATCCGACAGCCCAGCAGTGGGTGGGAGTTGTGGAAAGTCCCACATCGGAAGTTGAGGAGTTTGAGAGGGGGTTTATAAGTAGCCTTGCTCCCTCAAACCAACAAGACGCGTTTTGGACCCGAACTTGGGCCGGGTCCAATCCAAAAACCTGTGCGGGCTCGTGCGTGTGCACGTGTGTGCGCATGTGGGCCCAAAGCGGACAATATCTTGTTGGCCGATCTCCAAGCCCTTTTTATGGGCCGGTTACAGGAATTTGAAGGATCTTTGCGTGAGTGAGAGTATCTTAGAATGGTGAGTACATTTTTTTCGTTTTTAATTTTTTATATTGAGGCATACGATAATTTTTTTTTAAATTTACGTATGAGAAATGTGTGATACTTAGTGTAAAACTCTTATGAGTGAGTTTACTGTCTTTAAGGCACACTAAATTTAGGTCATAGATGTTTGAATCCCCAACCTCTTATTTCGCGAGAAACAATCAGTAGAGCATACTATAATTTTAGGGCCTCTTTGCGTGAGCGTGTGTATATGCAGGCGTAGATGTATGTCCGTTATTTTCCTTTGTACAAACGTAACATTATTAAAGTTTGAAATTTTGAGAATATATATATTTAGATGTTTAATCAACATAAAATTTTATAAGAACAATATATAAATTATGATCTTTTAAATATATTCATCAATATGATTCCAAGTAGTGTCCTAAGTCCATAAAAAAATTCTTAGGAGATCCTAAGGGTCCTACCTGGTGCCTACTCTACTATTATAAAAGTCAGAAAATATTTTTTAATCGGATTTCTCAAAACTTGATAGGAAGCAACTAATATTCTAGAAATTGGGTAGTCTTTTAATCCATGTAATATGATTAATGATCATTATAAAAGTTAATGAAATAATCCCCACACCACTACATTGGAAGTGCTTTTCACTAAATGTGTGGCTAACCAATATTAACATCTTATATTTTTGTAATTTTTCAAAATTTAATAATTTAATTTTTTTAATATTTAAACTTTATAACTTTAAAAAATGTTTTGATTAATTTAATCAGGGTGATATTTACTGGGTAGATATTCATTAAATAACATTTTCAAGAGACTCATCTCCATCTCATTTGATGAATCCAATGTCTAAATGTTTGAGATAATACGATGCAGAGTGATTATCTTTTAAAAATTACTCTAATAAAATAATTTGGCCCACCACTCATGAAGATAAATACTTGCATAATATAATCTATCCATCTGTTTTAGAAGAAAGCAAGATATAACCACGATCATTCTGCTAAACAACACGATTTGATGCTAATTTTCATTTGCAGTGACAAATTAAGAAAGAAAAAGGGAAAAGTTATTTCTTTGAATTCTAGAGAAAATTTACAAGCTGCCCTAAGCTTTACTCATGTGTTTTTTTTTGTAAAGATAAATATATTACTAAATCAACCAAAGCCTTATCAATAGGCAAAAGAATGGTCTCCATAACACATATAATAATATTTTTTCTTGATAATAAGGGCCTAATAAATAATATAAATATAAAATATATATAAAAAAATGATATCTTCCTCTTCAAAATGCAAAATATTCTAATTAAATAAGGCACACTACAATTAAATAATCAAAGTAGAGACCTAAAAGGTAATTGTACTTGATGTGAGGCACTGACAATCAAATGTTTATGAGAGTTGATGTGCTTTCATATCCTCCACATCTTTTCTCATTTATAAGTGCATTTTTGGGCCCTAGGCCACAAAGAAAGATACAATCCCACTAGTCATAGTGGAGGTCCATTATTTGCTAATCCATTAATGATATGATTTTTTCATTCATAGATTTAAGATTTTATTGGTTGTTATAAGTACAAATTAATGAGAAATGATGAAATAAAAAAATAAAGAGTCTAGAAAAAGCTCAATTGGTTGCCTCCCGTTTAAAGAAGTGGGAGGTTGTGGGTTTGGGACTCTATGGTCTAACATTGATGTGTCTTAGGAGTAGTCGGTTCATTCGTGCGGGTTTTAGTAGGAATGATTAAATAAAAAATAAAGAGTATAGAAAAAGCTCAACTGGTTGCCTCCTGTCTGAGGAAGCAGAAGATTTTAAGTTCGAACTCCATGGCTTAACTTTAGTGTGCCTTAAGGGTAGTAGGCTCATCCGTGGAGATTTTAGTAAAACTGTATCTGAGTTTCAAAAAAGAATTTTTTCTCCTTATTCTTTATCATAAGAGCTCTTTGTTGATAAAGAGCTCTTTGTTAAGAACACAAAAAATACGACATTTATCTTTTTCTTAAAAGAATTTATTTTTTCATAGGAGAGAATAAAACCTTAAATGACGAAAAGATGAATGTTTTCTACATACCCAGACAATGTTTCATCCATTTTCAATGAAAATAAATATTTTACTAAAATAACAAAAAATGAGTTTTCCATGACTCAATGTAAGGCCAAATTTCTTTGCACATGTCAGCTAACATACATAAAATTAAAGAATTTATGGTTGTGAAATATTCAATGAACCTACCCTCCATTAAGTTGGACTTCCATTTGTTAACTTTGTATATTAAAAAGCATAGACAATGATGATAAATTAATGTCACTTAGAAAGATTGTAGCCTCTAGTTTTTGGAGAAAGAAGGTAATATTGATTTTAATATTAGGGCTTTATTATAAGGAGTGGTTGCTTCACTTGCTTGCATGTGGCAAACACAAGTTCAAAGTTTGCGTGTAATATGTGGCAAAGAAAAATTATAGAATACATGGATTTTCTTTATTTAATATTCAGTGAGGATAGAGAAATGGAATTTTTATTTTATTTTCTCTCTCAAACTAAAATATATTTTCTTTAAAGGGAACAAAAACCTGGTTTCCACTCTTATTTTTTTTTTTCTTATTTTTTCTCGTATCTTTTCACTTGTAATTATCAAATATAATATAGGAGAATGTCTCGACAAGGGAATTCACTGCTCAAAGGAATTGTCTATCCAGAGAAATCCTCTGAAAATCCTTCTCCACAATCAAATGCAGAAATGTTAAGTTAGTTTCCATTTTCTTTTCTTTTCTTTTCTTTTTGAATAGTATTTTCAATCAAAGTGATGGGAATCATGGGTGAGTTGGTGTGGGAATATTAGTCTCTCGAATGAAGACTCGAGAATGTTATGAGGAGCTTACCTCCACCTGATCCTATCCCACCTAGACCTCCTGATGATATGCCTGATGGTTTTGTTGGTAATGGTTCTTGTAGCAGTGGATCCATTGTCTTAAACACCGTTCTCGAGATATTAACAGAGATCTGTAATATTGTAATAATTTTAAATTCTCAAATATTTATCGAAAAATCTCATGAAAAATATAATTTTTAAAAAATAATTAAAAATATTAATAAAATAAAAAATATAATTAGAAATTTACCATTGATTTATCAGAATATTATCGCGATATTACGATTTATCGGATTTTTAACACAATTTTATCGGGAATTTACTGCAATGTCAATAAATACATATTATTAATGCGGTAATGATGCTTTTTTTTTTTTTTTTTTGAATTTACGTGTGAGAAACCGTGGGTAATGGTATTTTGGTGATAAAAAACGTGGTAAATTTGAAAATATCACAATATTTGGTGACAAAAGTTCCACATTATTATATATATATATATATATATATATATATATATATATAACACTTGAGGTACCCTCTTCTCAATGATTAGCTTCTAAGAGCGAATTCACAGTGACATTTCCTGTGCCTCATTTGACACTTGGTGTGATGGATCCCTCACTCTCCTCATTGGCATATAGAGAATTCTGAATTTCATGGTGAAAAAAGATCTGTAGTTTCATCAACTTCTGATGAATGATGAAGGGATCATAAAGTAACTAGCAATTCCATCGTCAGCCAATTGGAGGTATCGTGCTCACATAGCTACTGCAAACAAATTGCTCTCGAAGGCAGCTGGTGATAATCTTAGCATCCACAAAGCACAAAATTTGTCATATGTATAACTCTCTCTTCTTAAGATTTGGCCCTGGTTCATAGTTTCCATTTTGTTTAAATTCTGCTTGGCCTGAGCTTTGGCCATCTTGCTGTTTCTTTTTATGTCCTGATATATAGCTTTAATTCACTGAGGTTGAAATGATGGTCACAAACCCGGGTTAGAAAATAGGAGTTTTGAATTTGATTTTCAGACAACTCTAAAAGGCAACTTCCTAGACAACTAGCTGGTGTGTGAGTAGGGCAGGGGTTAATATATCGCCTCCGACGATATATCAATATCGGTGACATCGATATATCAATCGATATTTTTCTCTCTTATTTGATTTTTATTTTTTAAAAAAAAATAAAGAAAATTATGGGCTTCATGGATATATAATTTTTCATTAAATATTGATCATTTACATATTTATATATTGTTTCCATCGGTTTTGACAATGTTTACATAAATTTTTCATCAGTTTTGAAAATGTCACCATTAATTTTCTATCGATTTTTTATTAAGCAAAAAATAAAAAGTCACCGTTAATTATTTTCATTACTCTCACGATAAATTTCCATCGGTTTTGAAAATGTCACCATTAATTTTCCATCAGTTTTGAAAATGTCACATTTAATTTTCCATCGATTTTTTATTAAACAAAAAAGAAAAGTCACCATTAATTATTGCCATTATTCTCACCATAAATTTCCATCGGTTTTGATTTTTGTCACGATTAATTTTTCATTGATTTTGAAAACGTTATCATTAATTTTCTATTGATTTTTCATTAAGCAAAAAACAAAAAGACACCATTACTAATTGTCAGTACTCTCAACATAAGCATTAATGTTCTATCGGTTTTGATTAAGCAAAAGAAAAATGGAAAAAAAAAAATATCATTTTTCATCGATTTTTTTTTTAAAAATATAAAAAATCAAATGTCGACCGATATCATGGCTGATATGTCGTCGATACCTGGTGAACCGATCGAGATATCGATGGCTATACGTCGGCCAATATTTTGCCCTATTGGATAAGTATACTTGCACGTGTACCTACCGTTTTTGAACGTCACGCCTCGCCCGCTCGTCAAACCTCAGCCCCTGGATTCCTGGACTCTTCTCTCTCTCTCTCTCTCTCTCTCTCTCTCTCTCCTTTTCAAGCCAACTGAGAAATAAACAGATATGGCATCTCTCTCTCGCCTCCTTCCTCGCCCATGCCCAACTCTCACTCTCATCTTCTCTCTCTCATTTTCTTCTTCTTCTTCTACTGCTGCTGCTGCTGCTGCAGTCTCTTCTTCACATCCTCCTCTCAAGCCCATTCTCTCAGACATTTTTCGCAAACGCAGCGTCAATACTGATTCTTCTCATTCTCCCACTCTCAAATCCATTTTCTCTGATATCTATCTTGACCGCAATGTCGACTCCCTTGTCCATAAATTCAAGGAGTTTTCCCATATCTATCGCTTCCGCTGCAAGCGCCGCATCTATGAAGTGATCATACAGCGCCTTGCTTCTTCCAATCGATTCGATGCCATTGAACAACTCCTTGAGCACCAGAAGCAGTTCCCCGATATTAAAACTGAAGGATTTGCAGTACGCATCATTCAACTGTATGGAAAATCCGGCATGTTCGGCCATGCCCGCAAGCTGTTCGATGAATTGCCCCAGCTCAATTGTCCCCGCACCATTAAATCCTTCAATGCCCTCCTTGCCGCCGGTGTTAGTTCCAAGGAATATGAAGCTGTTTTTGATAATTTCCGTCAGTTGCCATTTGAGATCTCTGTAAAGCCTGACAATTACTCATTCAGTATCTTAATCCAAGCCTTTTGCAAAATGGGTGATCGGGATTCTGCACCTTCACCTCTTGATTTAATGAAAGAGATTGGTGTGAGACCGAATATGAATATATTCAATTCACTTTTGAAGGGACTTTATGGTGGGAACCATTTCGTGGACGGCGAAAAGGTTTGGGCCAAGATGGAAGAGTATGGGGTTGTTCCTGACATTCTTAGCTATAATATTAGACTTCGAGGATTGGTTTCAAAAGGGATGAATGAAGAGGCAGTAAAGCTGTTTAATGAATTGGGAATTCAGGGACTAAAACCTGATCATTTCAGTTTTAATTCCTTGATTAAAGGGTATTGCAGTGATGGGAGATTAGACGAGGCAAAACAAGTTTATAGTGACTTGAAGGAAAATGGTTGCAGCCCTGATTGTTATACATTCCAGACACTCATTCCTTGTGCTTCCAAGAGGGGGGATTTGGAATTTGCTATGGAACTTTGTGAGGAGAGCATGAAAGAGAGCTGCACCATTGATGTTGAGATTGTGCAGGGTGTCGTAGATGCATTGGTGAGGGAGTTGAGGATTGATGAAGCTAAGAAACTTTTGGAGACTCTGATGTCAAAGAGTGCTTACAGTTCTAGCTTGAAATTGCCTTTGGGAGGACAATGAAATTTTGTTTCCTCTACGACAATTTAGTTAAATGGTTTTTTTTAATGACCAAGGTGTTCAGTGTCTTAAAGCACTCGACTAATTTTCGGAACATTTGCAAGCCTCTTTACCCACACACACCAGGTAGCTCTAGGGAAGTGGTCGACAAGTGGTCAGCAAAATCTCTATGATGAAATGGACCTGTTTCTTTGCAGTTCCATTTTCTAAGGGAAGGGTTAGATATTATATATGCTCTGTAGAGAAGTCTGTCATCCACTTGTAAATTTAATAATGGTCACTTGTTTATCTTTAACCTTGATTTAACATTTTAATTGGCAATGTCTAATGCTGCTGAACATGGCGATCGCTGTGATGCTTTCACTACTTTCATCTGATAATATCATCTTATTCCAGTGTTTCACATGTTGATTTCATTAATAGACAAATGTTTATCATGTTAGTATAGTTTTTTGTCCATTTGACTGGTTACTTATCCATTTTCCCTTTCTCATGGGCAGAGTTGAAGATAATAATAATATGGCTTTTGGTTTGTTAGATAGAAAGAAACCTATGATAGCATGAGCATTAATTCCCTAATAAGGTGCAATTTTTTTTAAAAAAAAACTAGTCATTCACTATATGACTTGGACAGCATAGCAAATTAGCAATACATTTCTTTTTGTTTTTTGAAAATTTTAATAAATTGTATTCATATAAACAACATAGTCCTACATAGTCCATGGACCCTTAAAAATTAAATGTGCCAATCTTCATCTCTACATTATCCCTCACATTTTCTTCATGTTTTCTGAAATTTTATTATCAAATGGACATTCAACACTCCAATAAAATAAGACAAATTACAACATTTATTCTAATAAATATTGACCATGGACAATGGCAAACCCAGCAAATTCAACCAAATTGAGCCCAAATTAGAGTAAAAAAATTTGAACCTCTTAGTTTAACCCCACCCAATGACTAGGTAAGTGACTGAGCCAGCTCTACTCTGCTAGTTCTTGATTGGATTGCCCAGGTGGAAAACTACCATTTACATGTTAATATCATTATTTTTTATGTCATTGGGTGATGAAGAAGAGATGGTAAACAAAGTAATGACAGCACATATACAATTTGAGATAACAAAGTTCAAAGGACTAAAGAAGTTTACAGAGAGACCAACGCAGCACTAATTGTCCAGAGGTTGCGGCTTTAAGTCCCACTAGCATCAAATAGGATAGTTGGTCCATGGAAAGAATTTGTTAAATCCAAATATGAAAGCCTATCCCAGATTAATGGGATAAATGGTTAGATGAAAATGATGAACACATCACTGATTGTAGTAAGAAAACACTATTCTAAATTGTAAAATGGCCAAAACTGCTTTGGATTTTAACGAGTAGGCCAGTGGACTTAATAAAATCAACAAACTTAGCCGCTGTTACTATTTTTTTTAGGAAAAGATGACTACAACTTGCTAATATCATAAGAAATACACAAGAAAGAAAATTCCCCAAAAAGTTTAACTTTAATTTCAAGTCTTTCTTGTCCGATTGACATTTTATTGTTTGATTGGTACAGTACATAGTAATATAACAACATTATCACCAAAATCTGTATATGCTTTGGTGACAAACGCCACTCTCTCAAAGCATCTTCTTTTCCTTTTTTTTTTCTCTTATCTGTTCATCTGTGCGGTTGTACTTGAATGCGGATAATTTCATTTCCTCCATGGACATGGAGAAAGAATCTTTAGAAGAAACATACAAATATGTGCATCATCATCATCAAAGGCCACAATCCAATCTATTTGGGGTCATCTTTCAAGTTTTACTTCTTGACCCTGTAAAAAACCATAACATCTGTCAGTCCACTGTATATTCTTTATCCTTCCTTCTACGTTTTCAGTGGTCTATCTCATCTCCCAGTGTCTGCTGTTTCTGACATTTCAACTATACGCACATAAAAATGTGTGCATTTGTGATCAAATGCAAAACATTGGCACCACAATACAGTGCATGAATTAATTATGGAAGTCATCATTGTAAGGTCCACTTCTCAACAAGGTTGGTTACAGTGCAACTGTGTGACATGGTTGAATCAAAACAACCCCAATGAACTGTGACTTACATCTCACCTAGATGCTCTCACGATAATCACCTTCATATGATCAACTTATATTTTATTCTTTGGATCCAATTTGAAAATTACCCTAATTGAATTATATTCAGCTTGTGTGTGAGAGAGACGAGACAGAGTGAAAACAAAGTTTCCATGGTCAACTGGACAACTTAGTACTTACCAAGTGCTATTCGACTTAATGCACCAATTCACTTAATTTTTGATAGTCTGCTTAGACTGATATTCACCATTACGTTTAGCAAACTATTGTATGATTTGGCAAAAATACAGAAACAAGATAATACTCGGCCTTCTGCTTGAAGAAAGTTTCATGGACCATGTTACTGGATCTCAAAATTAGCTTTCACTACATTTTGATGTGAAATCTTCAGCACCAATCTTTCTTCTAATGTCATGGCAGTACCTTTTTCTTTTAAAAATTTTAGCTGCTTACAACAGTTCCATTATATCCAGCTCCTTCAAATGCATACCAGCTCTAGACATGTCACAATATTATTATGGGGTCATTATTGGGAATCAATTGATCAAACTGAAGGACCCCTTGATTCATATCAGAACAAAGCATCATTGATCATTCAAGCAAGCTGCCTTGGAATTACACTTCCGAGAAATTTTGCATTCTTTAATAGAAAATTTTCTACCTTTTGCAGCAGTGGTTGCTTCCATGACCAACCTTCCAGCTCCTTCTGGCAGCTAGGAAAGGGGAAACAATCAGCAAGACTTGACATCTTATTACTGAGATCATTGCATTCCATTACATGAGTCCAGAGTAACAGTCTTTTGATGTTCATAAATATAGCGAGTTCCACGGTCTAAAGGTTCTGAGAAGACACAGGTTCATGATTTCTATACTGAAATAATTAATCTAGATATGCATACTTTCTCTGAAAATAGAATAAGGATTTTATAAGAGGCTTGGTAAAAGAAGGCATACCAACGAATCTTGAAGGTGTCTTTCCACCATCCTTGCTTAGTACAGTAGGCAATTATTTTATTCAATCGCACAATGATCTCAGAAAATGTTGGCCTAACTACGGGTTCAGGATCACAACATTCTTCAATTAACCTTCAAAAAGAAAACCCCAAGAATAATTGAAGACTCATGCATGAGTTGCCAGATCAAGATAAATGAATGTGAGAAACAATAGAAGAATTGAAAACATGAAACGCTTCAAGCTTCCCAAAAATAAAAAATAAAAGAAAAGAAAAAACAAAACATAAACTAGTATTGAAAAGGCATGGATGTGAGAAAGCAGGAAGGGAGAAATGCAGCCTTGAAACAGGAAAATAGTTTCCAGTAAATATGGGTTAAGGACCGAAAACATAGATATGAGAAAAGATTATAATTGACCATATAAGTAATGTGAAAAAACAACAAAAATGAAATAAAACCTATGAGAGTTTCACAAATCAACCAAAGTGAAATTGTTTAGAAGCAAAGCTTGTATTGAAATAATGGAAGGTTTAACCATACAATCGATGGGCTGGCAAAGAGTCAGGATGGATTATTGGCCATATGGGAAAATGCTTTTGATCTTAAAACTTGCAACATAACTAGAAGCTTGTTAGTCAAAAGTAGAAGAATACTTACGCTTTGAAGTCTGGAGGATAATTTTTTGATTTGAGCTTGAAAGGTGGTCTCTTTTCTTCTAAGCAAATCATTTTAGTAGCAACTTCTGGGGACATGGGATGGAAAGGTGGTGTTCCTTCAATTATCTAAACCAAAAAGAAGGCAAATGCAGAAATAAGGAGTTAAAAAGCTTATCTAGGCATTTCTGATAAAATAATAATAGTGTTGTATTTGGTATAAAAGAAAAAAGTAAAAAAAAAAAAACATGGCCTTCTAGTGGGACATCCAACCTATCAAATTCATCACTTAATGCAGCTCTCCGATGAAACAGTAACAGAGCCAGATCAGGAAAATCAAATTCCAGGTCCCAGTTATATTCTTGTGATTTTTGGCTAATGGAATTTGGAGCTAAATCGCAGCTGATGGTCCCATTACCTTCTTTGAAGCAGGATCTTGGAGCCATTTAGATCTTCTTTTACTTTTGAATACCCATCATCATCAATCATCCAAGCCTTTGTTTTATCTATATGGGGTGGCTCACTTTCTGAGTGGAAGTTGTACTCAACCCTAATTTTCTTTTAAATACCAACTCAACTTAAATTCATTACAGGGTCTCTATGAAAATCAGTAGGCTCAAGTGGCAAATATGGTATGCACGTTCAGATTTATGCTTGCATCAACACAAAAGGCAATGCTCAAGTGATTGCATGCTACAAGTCTGTCTATGGTACAAAGTCTACTTCAATCACCATAGCATGGTGATGAAGGTGTGCAACTCGGGTCTGGCCCAACCCAAGGCAAGATGGCCCAACACAAGTTATTGATTGGTTTGGTCAATCTCAAGTTATTGATGGGACCAAAACAGGCAAGTAGCTGGTCTGATTTCAAGAAGAGTTGGATTCAGATTGACCCATCCCAATCCACAAATAGCTATCCACTTTCAACTTTTCTCACCCCACTAAACCAAGAAAAACTCTCTCTCTCTCTCTCCACACGTAACTCCTACTTCCTCCCTTTAATCTTTGCTCCCTTTTAAAAATCCACATCTAATTTCTCTTCTTTCATTTCAGTTCCACACTACATATTCACCACCCAATCGACACCTCATGCCCAAGTTGTTGTATCTCGTCTCTAATTACAATTTAAATAATTAGAATGCATGAAGATGGTATGAGTCGTATTTCTCAGTCACTATACTCAGTTAGGTCTTGTTGCTGGAGCTCCATGAACCTCTAACCAAGTCACTTTTGATCCTAACTAGAGCTTGATAACGGCAAAGGTTTGGAGAATGGGTTTAATAAGGTTGTTAAGAGCTTGGGTTGAAGTTGAATGGAGCTCAGGCTTGCAGTGTGGTGGATGGTATGCATTGGAGAAAGGAGATTAGAGGGGTGGATAGAAAGAGGAACCTGTAGGAATGGACTATTTCGTTGGACAGGGAAATTAGGAAACTAGGAAAAAATACAAAGAAAAATCCTTCTTGGAATAGGCAAAAAGAAGGAAGTAGGAATGAGAGGGCTTGGGAGGGTTTCTAGGTATGGAAAAATGGATACCAATGAAGACAGTGAGCAAGAGGGACTTCAAAACAATGTTTTTTAATTATATGGAACCAAAGCAATTTGAAATCGCATATATCACTCAATCTCATATGTTCTTAAGTTTCAGTAAGGTTGATTAAATTTCATATGGGCCCATTTTTCATTAAAAAATCATTGGATCTCAACATCCCATCATGATGGATATTGAACCGCAAAATCAGCTATTCACAAGGCCTAGTTCCTATTGGACTGAGATACAATCTAGGGTCTCTTAATCCACCATTCATCATGGTGTATCTGAATCCAACAGCGGATAGTTCTCATAGGTTGTTGATATTGAGGACCATTAACAATCGTAATGAGATGTTGACATCCAAGGGTTTTTTTTAATTGAATTGAACGAAACCACCCACCTCCCCCCCCCCTCCTTCCCACATATAAAACTAACTCAACCTTATAGTAACTTATCATACAATAAACATCATTTAATCATCTACTTACCTATTTGCCTATCTTAGAGGTAGATCCCACTTGTTTACGAATCCCAAAACTACCATACACCATACCTACTCTTGACAACCCAGTCCTATGTTGCCACGTCCCTCTCCTCCTCCTTCCTGTTGCAAGTAGAGATGACCCTGACCTCTTCTGCATGAGTGCCACATGACGCAAAGACGTGTGAAGGCACGTTGACCGTCTACGATGGAGACCCACCTGAACCAGGCGAAAAACCACCACCAATGATCGTTCGTGACAAATAACCGATGCAAAGCTAGAAAAGCTCCTCATCGCCTCTCCAGGATCAGATAAGGAGCCAAATTCCTCAATCTGGATCTACATATATTTTAATCTATCTAATTAAATTCCCTATCAAAATTAGGCTCGCTTCTTAACATGTGCCTTGTACCTTAGGCTCCAGGGTCTCTTGGCATCTTGATTGTGCCTTGTGCTTTGACTACTATGAGAGAGTGTCTGTATGTCTGTGTGTGGTCGGTTGGGGAGCTTTCTTTAGTATTCAATAAATTTTTTTTGCAGAAGAGGGAACCTGCATTGGAAATGCAGTAATGTGCCAAGCGAAGTCAAATTTCCAGTTTTTAGTCTGTGTTCTTGCATGGCTTGAACTAAGGAATAGACGGAGAATGTTATTATCACAATACGGATAGATGAAAGGGAAAAAAACGTGCATCTATATTCATGATGGTGATTCCAGTTAAGAATATCCAACGAATGAAAGGTAATGATTTCCTAAAATGCTGCTAGCACAATTCCATGGTTATGGTTTCAGGATATTTCTTTAAAAAAAAAACAGGAACACAACATAAACCACATAAAAAGATAAGGTACCATATGTAAACAAAGGGAAAAGAAACATATTTGAGACACACCTCATAAAGAATGAGGCCGAAAGAGAATGCATCAACACTTCTGTCAAATGTTTCATCTCTGTAAACTTCAGGGGCTATGTATAAATCTAAGACAAAATAAAGCTGCATTCAATATTTCATTTAGAGGCACCACATTTAATCAACATATTTAGTTGAATCACAAATACACCAATATCAAGAAACTTCAATTCACTAAAAAGGTGATGGAGATCGTAATCAGAAATTTCAAATTCCAAAGACCAAACACTGATTTAAACTTGCTGGACCTGTTTGAGTGGTGACACTAGAAAATATACCCCAAAAAAAAGAAGTCATAATTTGTAACAACAGATTACAGTTTTTAGGTGCCGACTGTAAGTCTCTCCCAAACCAAAGAGAGCCAGCAGTAACATAGTCCAAAGAGCCTATCATATAAAGAGAGAAAAACGAAAGAAAAACAAGGCCCTAATATGTCCCAAATCAGAGCATATTTGATTCTCATCCGAGTTCAAGACTTAAACAACAAAATATGACAATGCACTGAAAGTATAACCCAAATACCATTTGGTTGCAAGGTCACAGATGATCAGAAACCACAAAGAATAAATATAAATTTTGGTCAGAACATGTTCAATAGGTAACAAGATATTTTTGCTTTGGACAGATCCTCATGTCTCCTCGGAGATGTTGTTTACTTTACTTGCAGATTTTTCACATTATGTTGCTCCTTTTCTCTTGTATTTTTCTTCTTTGGTGGGGTCTATAGCTTTTAGACCCCCCATTCTCTTGTACTGCTTCCTCTTTAATAAAATTTTCTCTTGTTACTGCTAAAGAAAAAAGGTAACAAGATATTATACGAACTCTAAAACACAGTTGGCTAGAAATTAGAGGCTTCCTTCCTTTCCACTTTCTTCTGATCCAATTTTATTTTTGAGATTATTAAACCTCTTTGTTTCATGTATAACTTAGATTTTGTATAAGCATCAGGGCTTTAACACCACGGGATGAGTTTAACGGATAATCCTGCTTAATTATTCTACTATAGGATAATAAAAGTAGCTTACTTGAATGGTCAATCTGAGAACCTGGAGGAAGTTTGGCTTTGTCAGGTGACACGTGAGATAGCTGTATCAAACCAAAACCAGCTACTTTTAAACGGCCCCCGTTATCCAGCAAAATATTTCTGGCACCTTACCAAAATTTCAAATAATCAAGAGTAGTACATCATTACTGAAGGTATAAAATAAAATTTCAGTCATCATGCTATTGAGATTAACTGACTAATGCATGCCATTGTCTTACTTGGGCTTTAGATCACAGTGGATGATGGGATCTGGTTTGCATTCATGCAGATAATTCATCCCCCTGGAAGAGAGTAACAATTTGTATGGGAACATCAGAATTTACAGATTATTTTCTTGTTGAGAGAGAAAAAAAGGCAAAACACCTTCATCATGACCAAAATGCTGTATAGCAATGAAGAAATCCTATATAGCAGGAAATGGGAACCAAAAAGGTAGCAATTGGGTGAGAAAATACAGTCTCTCCCTCACTCCCTCAGAAAAATGCTATTTGGAAAATGCATTAGCAAATTGTAACATTCTGTTGTATAATAGAGTAGAATAAAATTAAAAATAACCTATTACCACACTACAATAAGTTTAAGGTTCAATTGTCAAATCAAACAGAGGATTGTATTTATATAATTAGTAAGATGACAGGGGTGAGCTAAGTGTAAGCAAGAAAGCAGAGTCCTCTGCAATAGAAGAGTAACAGGTTGGTTGAAGGGGTGATTCTATACAAATGCTAGCATATCAACAATGCTTTATGAAGCTAAGTGTTGAGCACTGAAGAAAAGACAAGTAACGGTATCACAGATATGTATGTTGAGATGAATGGGTAGAGTAACATTGAAACATAAATTAGAAATGGCCACACTCGAGAGACTTTTTAGTCTTGATAAACAAGAACATGAGGAAAATTGTCTAAGGTGGTTTTGGGCACGTGTAGAAAAGCAAAAATAACCTCACTACGGAAAAAAGGGTAAATAGTAAAACCAACAAAGAGGATAGCAAGGCCCTAAAAAACCTTAAGGGATAAAGGACATAATACATTGTGGAATATCAGAGAATATGATTGTTAATAGGCTAGAATGCAAACATAGAACTCAAAAAGACAACTTGAATAGATTGGATTAATGGCTATTGTATCATTTTGGAGTTGAACGGAGGTCGCCCATACCCCTAGTGAAAATGCAAGTGTTCTAATTTTATTTTCAGTTGCAACAAAATGGGAATTGTTCAAGTCAAAAATGCTCATCATCCAAACCGGCATTCCACCATGTTAATCCACCTCAGAATTCCTACGTGGTGCTCCAACCATGTGTCATCTAGTGCTGAAGTCAGTAAAAGTGCATTCACAAGATCTGTACACATCCGGAAGTCCCACCAAAGAGGAAAGATGGTTGGCCGGATTTAAAATCATATTTGCAAGCCAAAAGCTGTACATGATCCAAGCAAACTAGAAATGAAATTTCTTGGTTCGAAGGAATTCCAACAAAGACCTTGGTTGGTGAAGACCTTTCCATCGTCTTCAACTCATTATAAATGCCAGTCGAAAGCAGAAGACTAGGTAGAGCGAAAGAGAATGAAAAACAGAGAGCAATTTGAGATCGAAAGAAATAGCTTTTGAGATTGAGTGTTTTCTTTGTAACTTCAAGGGTTTTCTTGGAGAGATTCTTTATTATTGTTCCTTATTTTCATTCCTTCTTGTATTTTTTGTTTTGGAGATCAATACAAACAAAAGAGGCCTTGAACCCACAAATGTCTGATTTCATCGATTGGTTCAGTTTATTTATTGTTTGATTATTTATCTTAGTTGTAAATCTAGGCCATCGGCAGACCTCTTATTGTTCCGCATATACATCCGCAGGCAAAAGGATTGTTAAGGACATCTGCCCGGAATCACCAAATTGTTGCTTTTATACCAAATAACCATCGAGAACTATGATTATGACAATGAGAAGTTGGTTGGCAACACCAAACCATCCTACTAATGGTAATTGATATCAAGCACTATCAGTGGTGTAGAGAGGACCTAATTGCTGGAGCAACAACATGAAATAAGAGAGTTAGGGTTCCGTGGGAGTTTAGTGGAGGGTGATTCGAAGGTATTGGTGGGGTGGGTGCTGGGTTCTCCTTGCCCCTGGTCCTATCTTGCTAAAGTTGAGAGGATTCGTAATGCTATTGCTAGCTTTGATTTTAAGATTGCTTGGATTCCGCGGTCGGCAAATTCCGCTGCTGATTCTATGGCTAGACAGGGGGTGTGTTTAAGTGAGGAAATTGTTAACAATTTGATGTAATTTTGGTGTTTCTGCTTGGGAGGGCTTTTCCTTGATGCCTCCCTCTTTGTATCTTTTTGCTTTTTTAATGAAGTTATCTTTTAAAAGAAAAACAACATGAAATAAAAATTTCTTTCACTTTTTTTATGTAGATATATTTATTTAAAAAAAAAAAAAAAGAATTCCTCATGTTTTTCATATATTCAAATTGAAGATGTGACATCAAGATCCAAGTTCCTAGATTGAACTCGTCCAAAATGAATGTGGACTCACTTCACTATCATCATAATCAAAGCCATTTATGCTATCTATCTGATGTTGGCTTTCTAAGTTCTCTTCCAGTCTTTCCTATAATAAATTATAACCATTGTTACCTTGCAATCTATCATATCTTTTTGTATCCCTTTAATCAATGTTTTTAAAGGTCTTGCTCTCCTTCTTGTTCCTTCTACCTAAACATTTTCAATTTTTTGAAAAAGGACTGTTTCTAGTTTCCCATGTACATGTCAAAATCACCTTAAATGGCTTCCCTAAATTTTCTCATCTATTAGGTCCACTTCTGAGTTTTCTCCAGTAGGCTCATTCCATATTACATCTTTTAATGTTACTCTACTCATCCATCTTAAAATATGCATTTTTTACGATAACCTTGTCATAATTATTTTTTCTTAATTTCCTAGCACTCAACTCCATAAAGCAGCCTAATGGCCTAATGGTTATAGGATCTCCCTTTTAGTCTACACTCAACTCTATTTGCTTACACTTAACCCATCCCACTCCCAACCTATTATGTCGAGATGTACCCCTCTATTTGAATCTTGCACCTTCGTATCTGAATTTCTCACAATCCATTACCAAATCATTTTCAATTTAATTGATTCGTCTTACATGTTCTTCGAACCACTATAGTTACAGTCCATGTATTGCATCTTCACCCTGCTAATTGTCAACCATAATTCCACTTTCTCATTTAATTGATTTATAGTTTCTCTCATTAGCACTATATGAACTACAAAAAGCATACACCAAGGCACTTAATCATGTATATTTCATTTTAAATAGTCCATTACTAAGACAAATAATTATGTACTTAAGACTAATCCTTGGTGAAGTCTAACTCCTACTGGAAACTTCTCCATCTATCAACACTAGTTGTTACCCTTTCATAAATATCCTGTATAACCTCAACATACTTTTAAGGATGCATTTCCTCTTCGATGCTCGCTTGTTAATTCCTTTGGCATCATATTGTAGGTCTTTTCAAAGTCAATGAAAGCTTACCGAAGGGAGGTGGACTTTCCTCTATGGATTGCTTTTAAGATATTTAGTCTTACATAGAAATGTGGGTGTCTATTTTCTCTCTCCTTCAGAGTATTGTACTTGGAGAATCCATTTTCCTTATATGTCAAACAGTGTATTTTCAGTTTTTGTATCCTCTATTTTAAAAGGCCTAGTAATTATTATTACAGACAAGCAATAAATAGACAAGTTCTCTTCATGATTTCTTCTCTTTCTTTAGAATATATTCTTTGCATAAAAACGCTCTTTAATTTTCAAGCCAGCAAATCCAGTGTCTATGTCTGAATGATGACTTATGTGCCCTTTTGTTTATGTTATGGCTGTGGAATCAAGCATAATATGTATATGACTGCAGAATCTAGAAAATCCACAAACTTGCACATTTATGTTGTGCTGGAAGTAGCTGGGAGAATGCTAGAACAAGGAAAACCATCATGAGCAGGAACATAGCAGTGACCAATTACATGTTAGAACAGGAACTAAATCTAGCCACAAATAGGGGCAACTAGATAAGTAGAACTGACAACCACCCAAACAAATGGATATGTTTCTTACAATGATGATCAGTCATAATGGCAGAAAAGACAATCACGTTGTAAATGCCTGCAAAAGTAAAAAGTTTATGGCTGCAAAGTAGTGAAGAACCTGCCTAGCAATGTCAATAGCAAATCTGATAGCTTTAGCAGGCTGCAGACATCCTTTCTTTAGAAGGTAACTTTCAAGATTACCCTGAAACTCACCAGAGTACAGTAGCCTTAAATTTATTGTTTAATAATATAACATAAAAATAGTACGGCATTCTTTGACGCAATGAAATAACACATGCTCAAGGACAGCATAGAAATCAGCCTACAAGGCAACCCCATTTCTTGATGAAGACTTCAAGGAGGGAAAAACTCAGTACACTCACTAATATGAGACAACACAAGACAAGGAACTTTATATTCCACATCAATAACAAACTTTTCAAGGAAGATTACCAATAAGAAGCACAACATCATAATAAGATAGCATGAAGGTAAAAAGTCTTACTTTTGCATGGTACTCCAAAACAATCATCATGGGTCTATTTTGAGTAACAGCTCCCACAAACTGAATCACATTAGGATGCCGAACCTTTTCTAACAATGTCAACTCATGTTTAAACGCATTTCTGTTACAATAAAGGGTTTAGTCAGAATCTAGAGAACATGGGATGCAACTCCGAAAATGTTTGCCAACTGGCAAACAAAGATTATTAAACTCATGCAAAAAGTTTCTGACTAGGAAGTCCTGATAACACAGTTTCTATGAGAACGAGAGGAAAAAAATGACAACAGAAGCTCCTATCAGAAACAATAAGACTGTAGCATGTTGGGATAAGTTCTACATCTCTCCAATTGGTTTGATGACCAGAAAGCAATATGCCAGAGGGTTTTATTTTTTGTTGAAAGATTCAGTTACTGAGTATGAGAGAACTACAAATCAACCCAACTGTATCAGAAATGTGTAATGTTTGACTGGTTGCAAGAATTTTGAAAGATTAATTTGCGACACTTGTCTAGCTTAGTGAAAGCTACATTAATTTAATTTCAGTAGGGCTAAATGCTCTGTAGATATTCTCTCTCTCTCTCTCTCTCTCTCACACACACACACACACACACACGCACTCGAAAACATTAGTAAGGAGTATGGAATGAAGGGATTTAATTCTGCTCTTTGTTTTGTATGTCGGGAAAAAGTGAATGCTCACCGATCAGCATCTGAACAAGAAAACCATGCAATCTGCATCACTAAAAACCTTACAATGATGAGAACTGTGAAAAAATGACAAACAAGCAAAGGAAAGCTTTCAACCAGAAGCCCATGAAAAGACAGGATTAGTTGTAGTTATTTGTTTGAGGTTCATAAGATTTAAATGGAAGATCTTAAGCCTAATTATTAGATAATGGGTTGTGTGTACGCTGTTGAGAGATTTGACCAAACAGTTAATTATACAATTCTAGCTTTTATTATCCACTTGTAGTCATAAGTTTATATCGAGATGGATTTTGTGACAGCAATAATGAAGGATTAGTATTTTTTTTTTTTTGAGTGGTAATAGAGAAAACTTTTATTGAAAAAAAAAAAAACAATTACACAAACAAGAAAAAAACAAGGTCTAAGAGAATTAGACCCAAAAGAAAAAAGAAGAGCAACAAAATAACAACATATCATGACGACTACAATGAGAACACCACTGGTGCAATATGAACTATCCTCCGGGTAAATGGAAGGACCCACAAATCGTGCCATCAACACCATTCTTTGCAAAGAAGTCCGCCACTCCATTAGTTGAGTGACTGATATGGACAAAAGACACCTCCATGTTTGAGATCAATTCCTTAATCTCCCTTACCAAGGTAATTAACCTCCAAGGAGGACGCTTCAAATCCATGGCTCATTTAATGGCATTGGAAGAGTCACTCTCAATCACTAATTCGCCCCCTCCCAAAAAAAAAAAAAAAACCAGCTCTGAAAGTCAGGGCTCCCCAAATGCTAAGAAGTTCAGCCTCGTTTGAATCCATAATCCCCACTGATTCTGTAAAAACCACACTCGTGGAGCCCGAATGATCTCTAAGGATACCCCCGATCCCGGCTGGACCCTGTTTACCCGCTCCATCCACATTAAACTTCAACGTTCCAAATGGAGGAGGGGACCAATCCACAAGTTTCTTTCGATTCTGAGGTCTAGACATCATACCACCCTCCCAACAATGCATGAGGTCTGAGGCTTTAAGCTCACTAAACTCCTTGTTTGAGCTAAGCCAGATACACAGTCTCCATTTCGCTTTCTGAATGAGATTCTTAGCTTCCACGATCTTGCCCTCAAAGATCCCGGCATTCCTTTCCTAGACCATAACACCACAGTTGGAATTGTGATCCAAGCCAATTTCCTCATGCGGTTACAATGAGAAAGAAACTAAGACCCCACCAAACCTTCCAACAATCCAGAGAAAACCCAAGATACTCCCATAAGATCCAAAAAGTAGCTCCATAGCTTCCAAGTCAGAGGGCAAGTGGCTAAGAGATTGTCAATAGTCTCATCAGCTGAACCACAAAGGGGGCAACTAATATCACTATCAGCACTCAATATTCCTCTTCTTCTCATGTCTGCTCTAGTCAATGAAGGATTAGTATAAAAACAGTTTTATTAGGTTTTATTTCCATTCATGTACTGAAAAGAAAATACAAGTTCAAGGATTTTTTGTATTTGTAGGTTATTTTATTAACTAGTATATGTAAAAGCTTTCTTTCACTTTTATATATGGAAAAGTGCGAAAGCGTTATTTCTATTTTATGCAAGGAGAAAGTGATTCTTTGAGATTGTCATCAATATTGGACTATTTTATTGGCTAGGATAGTCACAGGTTTCTTTCACAGTAATCAAGCCTAGGCATGCCATGAGGTGCCAAAGGCCTTTTGCGCCTTGATCATGCTAGGCGTGCCTAAGTGAAAAGGTGCAACCTAGGTGCCCCTAGTGCATAACTAAATGGCGTGCCTTTTTTTTCCCATCTTCTGTTTGTTCCTCTTTTTCCTTTTTCCCCCTTTAATTTCTTTTTCTTTTCTTTGTTATTTTCTTCTCTTTCTTCTTTTTTTTTTTTCTTTGAGCGGTAACAAATAGAAAATATTATTAAAGAAAAACATTCAGTACAAGAAAAAAAGTCTAAAAGGTATAGACCCAGCCAGAACAAGAAAGAAAACAAGCAACACTAAGAAATATGGTAACTCTATCAAAGGGCTTTCTTTGAATGAATCCAGAACTAGAGAAGAGTTTTCCTTGCTAGGACATTCAGATATCATTGAACTATGATTAGAGTAAGGATCATACATGCATTTAAAGCAAAACAATAGGGGATTGGACCTCAGGAGCTCTGCGATGGTTTCCCAGAGGAGAGCGTTGAGAGAAAGTGAGAGAGAGAGAGGGAGAGAGAGAAAGAGTGAGAGTGCAAAAGAGAGAGAGAGTGTCGGGACAAGAGGGTCCTTACCTGAAGACTGGAGGAGAGGACTGATACTGGCAGGGGCAGCGGGAGAGAGAGGAGGAGAAGGACTGGCAGCAGGCGAGAGGACGGAGACGCAGTGGCTTCAGTGATAAGACTTTTGTTACCCTTTTTGTGGCAAACTTATCGGAGTTCACAACTACCACTTGGCTCCAAGGATTCTTCAGGCAATGGGGAACGATGATTGATTCTTTCGTTCCATGAAAAATGGATTCTGTAGGAAGAACTTTTGCCTTCGTCCGAATGGGCTTCGGAAGTTAGGCAGAGAGAGCAATCAAAGAAGCGAATGGGGTTGTTAAGGAACGGCAGAGACTGCAAGTGAACCCTGCTCGTTTCCTGAGGAGTGCTCAACAGAGGCAAAAAGTCCAACCAGTTGGTTTCAAAAGTTTCAATGGTCTCAATAGTCTATGTAACGACTCGTCCCGCCAGCACAATATTGCCTGCTTTGGGCCCATAGGAACCCGCACGGCTTTGCATTGGCTAGCCAACCCAAGGTTGCTCCCAAAAGGCCTTGTGTTAGAAGGAAAGAAGTCTCAACTTATATCCTACAGAACAACTCTCCTTATAGGCGATGTGGGACAAGTAGTGCCCAACCTGGCTACTTTTTCTTTCCCATCAACGCCTACACAAATACAGGGTATTACAGTCTGGGTGGACAAGCAAAGGAGAGAATTGCATTGGACCAAAGGAAGCCTCATGAAATGTTGGGTGGTGAAGGGTTTAAGGGTGGCATGGCTGTTGGGTCAAGAAAATGGGTGGAAGTGGTTAAGAATGTTACCTCAGATGTCGGTAGGCACTTGATTTTTTCTAGTATGTTCCTATTTAGTTTTGATATTTTGTATCTTTTAGAAGTATTATTAAGAATAATGTGATTATCATTTCACTTCTTGCCTGTATATTTCCCTATTCTACTCTTCCATGGTGGTTCATTTTTGTTGATGGACTAACGACTAATTCGTGATTTTAACTTTTTAGTACTTTTTTCTTTATATTATAATTTTTTTTATTAACATTTAATATTATGCACTTCTGCTATTACATTTCATGCATTTTCTTTATAATGTATGTATTGCAATGTTTAGTTGATAGTGAGTAAAGAAAGTAATGCATTTGTCAATAATATCTTAGAAATAGTTGTAGACAATTGCACTATTTTTATATTGGTGATATATGTTGGTAGTAGGTTCACTTAGGCTCATAAATTGAGCCCACGTGTGTGCAGTTCATTTAGTGAGGATAGTTTGTCCATTTCCTCTATATTTCTTGAGCTATGCACTTGGTAGCCGAATTCTTTCTCCACCCAACCCATACATGTGGAAGCTAGTGGCATGATCTTTTCATCCCTTTGACACAACCTGCTAAGTGTCATTTGGTAGCATGAAACATTTTCTTCCCTTACCATGTGTCATTTGGTGTCATAAGCTTTCTCTCTCATTGACACCTAACCCATCCATGAAGCATGAGGTGTCACAAGCTTTTTCTCCCATTGACACCTAACCCATCCATGAGGCACGTGGTGTTACAAGCCTTCTCTCCTATTGACACCTATGTGGAAGTGACAAAAGTCCACATTGGTTACTTCGAGAAAGTAATGACTCCATATAACACTTTTTTTTTGGGTAACAAATAGAAAAAATATATTAATGATAAAAGAATTAACAAAGGATGTCATCAAAGGGTCTAAGAGACATAAACCCCAAGATAGCCAAAAAGTAAAGTACAAAGAGCAAAGTGCAGAAGTACAAATAATGCCCTCCAACATAATCAAAAGCCCAATCTCCCCAAAAGATCTCATAGATAAAACACGCTAATAGGCGAAAAAGTCAGCAACCCTATTTGCATATCTCCAGACTGCCACGAAAGCGATCTCCCGTCCTAAACATAAGACTATAATTTCTCTTACTATTGTGATCATTTTCCATGGAGGTCTTTTTCACCTTGCCGCCCACTTCATTACATTTGTAGGGACCCCTTCAATGATCAATTTGCCCCTTCCTATTGAGGACCAAATGGTCAATGCTTTCCTAATACTGATAAGTTCTGCCTCGTTAGAATCTCGTCGTCCTATGGATTCTGAAAAAACTACCGACGTCCCCCCATTCCAATCACAAAACACATCTCCTATACCGGCCAGGTCTGGTTTTCCTCTGGCAGCCCCATCGACATTGAATTTAAAGGTACCTACCTGCTTGAGGGGGTGCCATGGAGTTTGGACTTTGTGTTTCTTTGGCCCCCTACTAAGGCAACCTTCCCAATAAGTGAGGAAGTCTACAGCTCTGAACCCTTTGAATTCTACTCCAGACAGTAGCCATGTGTAAAGCCTCCACTTAGCCTTTTGGATAAGATCGTTTTCCTCTGTTTCCTTTTGTTCGAATATTCTAGCATTCCTTTCCTTCCACATTGTCCATAACACAACTGATGGAATGGTATTCTTGCACATGTTCGATCCACGATACCCCCACCATATCTATAAGGCTTGCCCACAACTTCCTAGCCACATGGCAATTAGTGAACAAGTGATCTATATCCTCCTCCATATGGCCACAAAATATGCAATGGAGGTTGTTATCCACCCCAAGTAACCTTCCTCTGTTGAGTGTTGCCCTTGTCAATACTTTGCCTTTTAGAACACACCACACAAAGGTTTGTACTCTTGGAGGGGCAAGGCCCTCCAAGCTAGGTCCGCAATAGGCTCCTCCTCGTTGTGTTGATGTAGGGTTGAGTTGACTAATGTCTTCACAGAGAACACACCTCAGGAGTCACCCACCCAAAGAAAATCATCATCTTCTTCAACTGTTAAGGGGAAGTCTTTCAGCCTTTGATTTAATTCCTCAAGACTCACTTGTTCTAAAGCTCTCAAATTTCGGCTAAAGTTCAGTTGCCAAGAGATCGTGTTATGCATCTGTCTATAGCAATCCTTGGATAAGGCTTGTCTATCCCTCGCTACCTTGAAAAGTCTAGGATAAACATCCTTCAGGCACCTATCCCCCATCCATAAATCCAACCAAAATCGAGTTCTATTCCCATTTCCCACCATTAATCTAAAGTTGTCTTGAAAGACATGGCCCAACTGGCTACCTCCTCTGTCTACATTCTACCATGCTCTTTCTCCATATAACACTTGAGGCACCCTCCTCTCAAAGGATAGCTTTTGAAAGTGAGTTCTACCTCAAGAATGTTATCATGTAGTGGTTTTCTAACATGGTATCAGAGAACGTTGCGTGTGCAGCCATAGGGTTCAACTGGGCGTGAGGGTGGGCCTCAAGTTTCCACGTGCAACCACAGGGTGCAGCTACACATGAGGGCGGGTGAAGAAGTGACAAAAGTCCCACATCGATTAATTCGAGAAAGTAATGACTCCATATAACACTTGAGGCACCCTCCTCTCAAAGGCTAGCTTTTGAGAGTGAGTTCTACCTTAAGAATGTTATCATGTCATGGTTTTCTAACAACCTAAACCATCCATGAAGCACATGATGGCACAAACTTATCTCCCATTGATACCTAGCCACCATGTGTCATGTGTTGGCCCAAGCCTTTTTCTCCCCAGTGACACCTAGCCTCCTATGTGTCATGTGATGACATGGTTAACTAATCCTATATAAACCCATGAGTTCAATTAAGAGAGGTATGGTTTTACAAATCTCTTTGCTATCATCCACCTTATTAGCATCACTTACATCATCACGGAGACTATCTAAGTTCGTTGAATCAAGAGGTTGTGTGTAGAGCTTTCTAGTTGTGATTACTTCTATTCGATCATCGAGATTAAAGGTCTTGGCTCTCATTAGGTCAAAAATAGGTAAGTTTTTACTTTGATTATATGCTTTGTTTGATTGTGTTTGTTTAATTGTATATTAAATCTATCATGCTAACACACATGAATAACTGGGACTCACCATGCTTGGACTATGCGGCCTAACACCATAATATACATAATTAAATAAATACAAATATGTTTAAAAATATTAAAAATGAAAAGCTTGCGGCAAGAAATGTGCCTTATGCCTTAAGCTCCAGGACTCCTTTGCACCTTGACTACTTGGTTTCTTCTACACCTTACTCTTCCTAATCCTCCTCCCTCAATTAAAATAACAATAGTACAAAAAGAGTTTCAGTAATCCATTTTGTTTGAAATCTACATAACATGTTTGAGAAAGCAAGGATATAACTTGCATAAAGTTAAAATAGGGTGCTTAGGCAACTACATAACATAGTTATTTCGAGTTTATCCTCTCATTTTAGGAAAAAAAGTACAAATAAATATGGAAAAGAAAAGCAAAATGGTCGGGGAGTACATGCTTTCTGGATCTGAATAGCTATCCTTATTGAATATTTTAACGGCAACTTTTGTTCCATTCCACTTTGCCACTTGATATGAACCCTGCCAAGGAAATTAAAGAAAGTTCAAATAACCAAAACCTTTTGGAGGGAGGCAATTGTTTCCAAAGAAACATCATAATATCAATTGTTCTATTTCTACCTAAAAACTCACAAAAAAGAACCATCCCCTCACCAGACTCTTGATTAAATGAGCATACAAAATACATAAAATGATAAATGTGATAGCCAACCTTGTTCTGAATGTTATTGTAATAACATAAAAATGAAAAATAAAAATAAAATGAAGAAAATTAAGGAGAAGATGATTGTTGAGAAAAAATCCGAATACTCTTTCTTGATTTTGTGTGTTTACAAAGGCTACAATGGTGTAAATAGAGACAATATTACACACACACAAAAAAAAAAGGAAAGTCCATTGTGCCTAAAGCTAGAGTGTAGATGTCAATTAAGCCCATCTTACTCAGTATATGATCAAGATGTGCACGAGATGTAGCCTTCGTGAGCATATCAGTCAATTGCTTTGTGACGAATGAAAGCAAACTGTTATGACTCCTATAGTGATTGTTGAACAATTTGCACTTCTTTCTAAGGGACATTCTTCCCTCTTTAAAGGGAAGAAAAATGTTTCTAAAGATTGCCACGATCCACTAAACGAGGGGTCCAAAAATAAGAAAGGTAAAGGGAATCGTTTCTGTACCTATTGCAAATGATTAATCATTTTGTTGATACTTGTTATGAGTTGTATGGCAAACCATCCAATTAGCAAGCCAATCACTTTAAAATTAATTCCATTAACCCTCCATTGTCTTCTTCAACATTAAAGATGTCATACAAGTTTCTCGTCAAAAGTACAATTCTTTTGTGCAAGACTGGATGTAACTAAAGAGCACTCAATCCTCTCAATCCACATGTTGTAGTTTCCCAATCAAGTAATGTGACATACACATTCTAAGTCTCTTCCGAAGTCCTTGGATCATTAACTTGGAGGCTACACATCATATGGCAGGTACGTTTTATTTTTGTATTTTGATACTTCTCATGGTATTGTGAGACTTACTGGTAGTACACTTACTACCATTGCCAGTAGAGGGACCATTCCTTTTGTATTATAGTCTTTATCTTTTATCAGATTTTTTTTTTACTAGACACATTTACAAATTTATTATCAGCTAGTGCCCTTACAACATCTTTGAACTGCTCAGTCACTTTATTTCCTACTAATTGTGTGTTTTAGAATTTGCCCAAGAAGGAGAAATTGGTGGTTTTCCGTGAAGATCAAGGCATGTATTTCTTCAATCCTACTCTTGGTTCTTTACCAATTGGTTGTTCAGCTATTACTGATGACACGTGATCACGCTAGTTGGCTCACTTTTGGACATGCTATGTTTTCTTTGCTCTCTTTTTTTTGGACACATGTGGGATGGTGCTAGAACATTGTTCAAAGATTTTTTGTTGGTATTGACCCAGATTTGGATGCTCATGCTAAATTTGGAGGATTCTAGAAAACCTGGAGATCCAATTTCAAGAAGACAAGTAGTATGATACATCATTGCTCTAGTATCTTTCGCCTTGTATTTTATTTTTTGAATTTGACATAAGATAAGGTACCACTAACATCTTGATTTTAATCTTTTTTTGAAACATTAACGACTTAAATCCATTAAAACGAGAAAAGAGTACAAGAGAAGGATCCAAGTATAGGAGAGGTATACCCAGAACCAAGAAGAATGAGGAAAAGAAACAATAGATACAAGAAAAAACATGAGAAAAAAGAAGAAGAAAAGATACAACAAAACACTCCTCCTCCACTAAGAATACCCCTACTCCCTGGACTCTCAAGGCTGGTGAGATTAAAAGAATTCCAAAGCTGGTATTTGTTTATGAACACCAACTTTCACCAAGAAGTCTGTTACATTGTTTATTGATCAAGATGTATGAGTGAAAGTGATGCCTCCCGACCTACACAACCTCCAAATGTCCCTAGCAATATATACCAACCTCTACCGGGGGCCTTTCCTATTACTAGCCCAAGAGATGGCATTAGTCGAGTCACCTTCGATAATGAGGTTTCCACTCCTAAACCTAGACCAAAACCTGAAGTGCTCTCCTGATTGCTTTTAGTTCTGTCTCGTTTGACTCCACTATCCCTAGTAATTCGAAAAAAGCTACTAGCATCCTACCCCTATCATCATGTACCACTCCTCTTATACCTATCGGCCCAGACTTACCCTTAGCTGCCCCATCTACATTGAATGTACATGATCCTAGGGGAGGTGCTACCCACTCAACCGTATGCTTTCGAACTCTACCGACCCCTTTCATACAACCTTTCCAAGACAAATAGAAATCCTCCGGTATTAGACCCCTAAACTCCTTACACACAGACAACCATCCTATCACCTGCAACATTTTGATTTTAATCATATCACCTATTCTTTGCTCCTTTTCCTTTATCCAGGAAATGATCCCAACCAACAAGTTTGGAAGCTAGAATTGTAGACCATGATTGAATCTATGGAAGTATTGGTTTATGTAGTCCTATTAGTCTCAACTTTAGGGATAATTTTTTCACTATCTTTTTTCGAGAACCGCCTAAGACCTAACTAAAAAGATGAAATGATTTTTCATTATATTAATTGAAGTAGTGAGCTCCATAGTCGCTTAGGACATCCTTCCTATAATGTGTTCCAATCTTAGTTCCATCATTTTTTTATGGTAATCTTAGTTCCATCATTGAATATTAAAGATTTTGTTTGTGACAGTTGTCAATATAGGAAACTACATAGAACATCTTTTTCTTTGTCAAAAATCATGGTTCTACTTTTTATCTTAAACTCATTCTAAAATATGGATGCCTCTTATTTCATCAAATGTTAATTTTCATTATTTTGTTACTTTCATTGATGATTTCACTCGCATGGTTATATTTGATGAAATCTAAGTCGGAATTTTTTTTATCATTTTTGGACATTCCATAAATGGATTATAGATCAATTCAATTGCCATACAAAATATTGCGAAATGATGATAGTGGTGAATGCTTGTTTGTTTGTTCTTCGAAGTATTTACAAGGTCATGGAATTGAATCTCAAACATCATATTCCTACACCCTACAACAAAATGGTGAAGTAGAGAGGAAAAAATCAACATTTCTTGAAGGTAGCTTGTTTTTTTCTCTATGAAATGAATGTTCTTAAATCCTATTGACCTGAATCTATTTTCACTTCTTGTTTCTTGATTAATGGTGTGCCTACTAGAATCTTAAACAATAAACCTCTGTTGGCATTGTCTCCAAGTATGGTCCTATTTCACTCATTCCACTTCATATTTTTGGATTATATGTTTTGTACATAATTTTCATCCATCAACTAACAAATTGTCACCCAAGTCACCTAAATGTGCTTTGCTTGGCTACTTTTCATCTTAAAAGGGGTAGAGGGGATTTGATCCGATCTCTAGTTGACTCTTTGTTTGTATGGATGTCACATTTTTTAGCACATTCCATATTTTGTAAAATTTAATCTTGTTTCTTCCTATCCTAGTCTTTTAATATTACAGCCCCTTCATCATATGGCATTTCTCATCCTCATTGCCTATCAAAGGAAGAACTTCTGGACCTTTAGAGACCAACCACTGTCCACCATTCAGTCACCATCTAAGTGCCATTAGTTCATAATAGTCTTGACCTACCTATTGCTCTACAGAAAAGAAAGCATGCCTGCATTGAGAATCCTATTCCTCAATGTGTTTCCTACAATCCAATTTTTTTTCTTATAGAACTTTTCTTGCTTCCTTGGATTTTGTGTCCATAGTTGATACTACTCTTAGGCATCCATCTTGGAAGGCAGCAATGGAAAAGGAATTAATTGCTCTTGAGAAAAACCATACATAGGACATGACGTCATTACCATCTAGCAAAACTCCTATTGGCTGCAAATGAGTGTTTTGAAACATAATCTTGATAGATCTGTTGCTAGATACAAGGCTTGACACCCACCGCTGGATAGCTCAGCTGGTGGCCTCTCCCCTCGGGAAGGGAGAGGTCACGGGTTCAAGTCCCAATGGCCCATACCCGGAGGCGTGGGTACAATGGTACTCCACCAGGAGTTTTAGGAGGGCTATTGCCAAGGCGTAATTTGGGGTGGGTCTGAGGTTTCTCCTGGGTCTTAAAAAAAAAGATAAAAGGTTTGACTAATCGCCAAAGGATTCCTCTAAAATATGGAGTTGCTTACAATGAAACTTTTCCCTTGCTGCCAAGGTGACTTCTCTGAGGATTCTAATTTCCATTCTGATACTTGAAAGTGGTCCCTTCAACAATTAGATGTCAAAAATGCATTATTACATGGCGATCTTAAAGAATTGCATATGTTGCCACCTTCAGGCTTTATTTGTCAGAGTTAAAAAAGGAATGGAGTGTCAGCTGAAGGAGGCTATTATGGGCTCAAACAATATCCTCGAGCTTAGTTTGATAAATTCAACAGTGCCTTGTTGGATTATGGATTCTCTCGCAACCAATCTAATCATTCAATCTTTGTTCATCGTCCAGAAGATGGCATGATGATTCTTTCTAGTGAATGTCGATGATATTATCCTGATATACAATTACAAAGCTTCTATTAAAAATTTGGGGTGTTCAGTATTTTCTTGGTATTGAACCTGCTCGTTCTTCCAAAATATATCACCTTATCTCAATGAAAAAATGCTCTCAATTTTCTCAAAGAAGTTGATTCTTGGGGTGTAAACCCACTAATACTCTTATTTATGTCAATTCCAAACTAAGGTCTTTCAATGAACCATTGTCTAATCCCAACTACTACCAAAAATTGGTTGGAAGGTCATTTACTCAACCATCACTCGTCCAAATTTATCACAACATATTGGTCTTGTTAGTCAATTTATGCGTGTTGCACTGGATGTGAATTTTACTATTGTATTTCACATTATATGTTATCTCAAAACTCATCATGGATGAGATCTTTTCTAAGAGTCCAGGGCAATCTTCATGTTAGGGGTTACTTAGATGTTGATTAGGCTAGTTCCCCAAATGACAAACACTCTACTTCTGGCTATTGTATCTTTCTTGGAGATCACTTTGTCACTTGGCATAGCAAGAAACATTGTTGTTGCTCATTCTAGTACAAAGGTTACAAGAAAATAGCAAATACTACGTGTTATATCAGTTTTCTCAAAGAGCTAAGGATTTCTGAATTCAAAGAATGGTGTTGTACTGTGACAATCAAGCTACAATTAATATAGCATCAAATCCAGCTTTTCATGAAAGAACCAAACATATTGAGACCGAATTTCTTTTCATTCAGGATCAAGATTCATCTAGCAACATTGATACTCCTTACATTAAACCCAAGGATCAACTAGCCAATATGCTCACTAAGGCTATTTCTTGCACTCAACTTCATGATTTCTTGTTTGAGCTCAGCTTGATTGACATCTATGCTCCAACTTAATCCTAGTGCAAGTGTTGTAGGGCCATAATTTAATCCTAGTATTCAAACTATTATATGTATAATTATAGAAGTAATATATTGTAGAGTTGACCTAGGAGTCTTTTTTTTTTTGCTTCTATAAATTGTGTTATTCCTATTCATTCTCATGATGATCCATGTATTGTGAATTAAACAAATACAGTTTATTTTCTTTCATTTCTCTCATTACTCCTTATTTTTCCATTATTTCTACAATATATTTTTGGCATTCAACATGTATAATATAGGTATTGAGGATATTACAATTTACAAAAGGCTCATACAAAGTAGTGAGATAATGTGAAAGTAACTACAGAAAAAGAACCCCAAAATCCTCTCATGCCTTTTTTTGAGCAATAAGAAAAAAAGTTCATTAAAATAAAAAAATACAATGACATCAAGTATAAGAGGCTTATACCTAAAACCCCAACCAAAACTACAAAGATTCAACAAACGCCTTAAGGAACCCCATGACATATATCAGAATGACAAAAGGTCACTTAAACAAAAAACAAAAACAAAAAAAATACATGAAATAAGAATCAACAAAAGAACACCAAGCTTGGTTAAGAAGCCAACCACTCCATTTGCAGACCTTCGAACATGCTCAAAGGAAGCTTCCCTATCCACACATATTACCCATATTTCTATAAACACATGAACTAGTTTCCAAGGTGGCCTGTCAGTTCCTCCCAACCACTCTTGATGCCAAGTTCCCCTCAATGATCAACTTCCCCTGACCAAAATTCACTCATAAGCTTAAGGCTCTCCTAATCTCTAAAAGCTCCACCATATTCGAATCTTAAACTCCTAATGGGTCTAAAAAGAAAAGAAATGCGGTGGTTTCCTCATTTCTTAAGATGCCTCCAATCCCTGCAAGTCTCGATTTACCTCTCACTACCCCATCCAAATTAAATTTGAAAAAAAAAAACCTTGTGGAGGGAACCAAGTCGCCCTCCTATTAACCTCTACAATTCCCTCCCATACATCTCTCCCACGATCTATAAAAATCCGAAAGAGAGCATTTAGCATCATCTTCATCATCATAGGTCATCATCCCATCTAGCTGGAATTGGCTTTATGAGTTTTTCTTCTCTAATTGACCCCATCATAAATCATATCATCAGTCACTCTACGATCTAACATATCCTTCTTTATCCCTTCCCTCCATGATTTCAGTGGTCGGTCTCTCTCCTAAAGTTTTCGATATGTACACACTAAGGTCGTGTCTGGTCTACTAAAAGAGAGCATTTAGCATCTATGTTCCTTTTTTTCCCTTAAAAATAAGCAATTCATGCCTTGAACATTAAAATCACCTTTCTCTACTATAAACAAAAAGAAACATGAACTTCACATGTTTTTAATTGTATAAGATACAAAACCATAAACTTTATAGAATATAAATCCATATAACCAACCAAACATGAGACTAACTAAAGAAATTCAACTATAATTAACTGAACTAAAGAAAGTAAGCATTTACAATGCAAGTGACCATAATAAAGGAGATAAGAGTATACCTTTGAGATACCATCTCCTCGGCGAACTTGAAGTTCAAATGGATTAAGCTCATACTCTGGAATTTCACGATGATTAGAAACAACCATAGGAGTTTTTCTGCTTATCTGAAAATGTAAATTGAGGAAGATGCTTAATTAAGTCCCAACGTCTTATTTTACAAGTACATAAAAAAATTAAAATGATATCATACCTTAAATTTGGCCCCTCGGGCTTTCAAGATCTTGTAAACTTCAACATTTCCATAATACTTTGCATCAGCAGCAGCCTGTCATGAAAATAACACAAATGTCTAGTAAAATCGTCTAGCTTTGCTATCATGAAAAACTACAAGCAACTTCTAGGTTTTAAAATAATAATAAAAATAACAATAATTTTATTATTATTACTACCACTTCTACGACTATACTACTATTACTACTATTAAATCGTGACTGGCTCAAACCTACAACAATTTCAAGTTTTCAACAATACATACGTGTTAAATATGTACAAGTAGAACATCATCATCACCACCGCCGCCGCCATGACCATCAATAACAACAATATTAACAAATAGCAGTAGTGATGATGATGATAAGCAAGCTTACCAAACCTGCAACCTTGCACAGATGACTAGGAGCACCTTCCAACTGTTCAACGGGCTTTTTAGGACCGAAGTTAATTTACTAAAGTAGCAGTTTTTCATGAAAAAAAGGGCAGAGAACCATTACTATACATGAGAAGCAATGTACATGACATGCCGAAAATAAATCCATGCAGCACCTCACAAAAAAATGAACCCCCTAACTGAAAATCAGTTTCTCACACTATGCAGGTCTTCCTATATTGTCATCTACTTTTTTTTTAGAGTAACAGAAAAATTCATTAAAAAGAAAAGAATACATAGCAATAGCATAGGAAGAGAAAACAAGGGCTCAAGAGCAATGAACTCCAAAAAAAAAAAAGAAAATATAGCGTCACCCAACCAATAATCTCATGTGTCCAAAAACAAAATCAAAGTTACAAAAGAAATTCCATCCCAAAAATGCTATCCCTGTATGTCATAGATAGTAAACGCCCTGACTTGTTGAGTCTTTTCCCTGTTTTGTAAAGAAGTTTGCAACACCATTGGCCGATTTGCTAATTTTAATGAACGAGATTTTTCGTCCCCTTAAGTAGAGCCTTTATCTCCCTAACCACTGTTGCCAACTTCCATGGGATTTTTTACACTCCTGATACCCATTTAATTGCATTTGTCGAATCATTTTCAATGATCAAATTGCCCAACCCTAAGGAATTCCAAATAGTCAAAGCTTTCCTAATGTTGGACAGTTCTGCCTCGTTCGACTCTCTTCTACCGATCAATTCTAGGAATACAACTAGTGGTTCCCCATTATGATCACGCAGGACGCCCCTAATTCCTATGGTCCCGGTTTTCCCCTAATTGCCCCATCCACATTGAACTTAAAGTATCCCTATTGTGGTGGTACCCAGATGGTTAATTTCTTGGTCTTTTTAAGGGCACCCATTATAGAACCCTCCCATGACTAATAGAAATCCATTATCTTGGATCTATGAAGTCTTTTCCTACTAGGAGCCAAGTGCACAATCTCCATTTAGCTTTCTGGAATAATTCATCTTCCCTCAGCTCTTTGATAGGAAAATTCTGGCATTCCTCTCCTTCCAAATAGTCCACAGGATTGCTGCAGGAATTGTATTCCAGGCCAATTTCCTTCTAGAGTCAAGATGTGAAATGAACCATGAATGCACAGCCCCGATACAAGTATTGTCGAATACCCACGGTATTCCCATGAGATTAAGGAAATTTTTCCACAGATAATCCACGGTGGGGCAGTTTAAGAATAGGTGGTCCTCCTTTTCCTCCTCTTGGCTGCATAAGGGGTATTGGAGGTTATCTTCCGAGTTGAGTACGGCCCTCCTTTTTAAGGCTACTCTAGAAAGGGTCTTTCCTTGTACTACGCACCATAAAAAGGCTTGTACTCTCGGAGGAACTAGTTTCTTCCATGCGAAACCCGGGGGTGAGAGGTCATTCCTTGAGTCTTTTACCCTCCCTACCATTGATCTAACCGAGAAGATTCCAAAGGATTCCCCCATCCAGATTAATTTGTCTTCCTCCTCAAAGAACAAGGAAAAGTCCTTTAAAAGGGATTGCAAGCTTTCTAAACTTTCTTGTTCAAAGACCCTAAGGTTTCTTCTGAAGTCACAATGCCAGTGAGCCTGGCCTCCCTCTAGCCTATACCGATCACTAACAACTACATTCTTATCCCTTGCCACCCTGTACAGTCTAGGGAAGGCAGCTTTTAAGGGTCTACCCCCAAATCACACCTCCTCCCAGAAAAGGGTTTGGTCTCCCTTTCCCACCAGAAGTCTTATATTTTCTTTGAAAGCTCTACCCACCTGACCCTCCCCTTCCTAGTTTCCACCAACTTTTCACAATCCAAGATCCCTCTCTCTCCACTTTGTCTCTTAAAGTCCATCCACCTCTCTCCCCTATTCCATATCTACCTATCAAAACTCTTGCCCATAATGTTTCTCTTTCTTTTCCATACCTTCAACTCCACTTACATAATAATGCTTGATTCCTTATTTGAAGGGAAGTGATTCCAAGGTCTCCTCTTTGTTTCGGTTTGGTCACGACAGGCCATGATACTAGATGAACCATTTTTTTTTGTCCTATTTGTCGCCCAATAGAAACCTCCTAAAACATTGTTCCAATCTCCTTGATATTCTTTTTGGATTTGAACTAAGGACATGTAGTAGGTGGGCAGGTTCATTAGTACCGATATGATAAGAGTGAGTCTCCCTCCTAACAATAAATACTTTCCGCTCTATCCGTCTAATCTTTTCTCCACCCTTTCGACTATCGGTGACCAAAAAGGTTTCAACCTTGGGTTCCTGTCCGCCGGTAGCCCAAGAAATTTGAAAGGCAAGGTTCCCGTGGAGCAGCCAACCAAATCCGCCATTCCCCTAACCGTTTCTTCCTCCACCCCAACACCTATAAGAGTATTTTTTTCCTAAGTTTACACGCAGCCCGGACACCAACTCGAAGCACCTTAGAATCGCCTTGAAACTAGTGATTTCTTCTATGGATGGATGGCAGAATAACAAAGTGTCATCTGCGAATTGCAAGTGTGTTACTACCGGTCCCTGTTCCGAGAACTAGAACCCTTTTACAATGCCTAGGTCTCTAGCCTTGTCAATCAGTTTGTTCAAACCTTCTCCTACTAGGGTGAAAATGAAGGGGGACAAAGGATCCCCCTGCCTGAGGCGCCCCTACTGGCTACTATGGATGTGGTTGGTGACCTGTTGACGAGGATGGAGTAGGTGGTGTCCTCTACGCAAGACTTCATCCACTTCTTCCATTTATGACCGAAGGCCATTTTGTCAAAAAGGTAACTCACAAAGGACCAATCGACGTAGTCATACGCCTTTTCCATATCTATTTTGAATAACAAACCGGGCTTCTTGTCTTTAAGACTTATGTGAGTTAACTCGTTTGCGATTAAAACACCATCTAGGATTTGCATGTCTTCTACAAATGCGCCTTGAGATTCATCTATAATTTCAGTTAGTACTTTTAGCATTTCTACTTAAACCTCCGCTATAAGTTTTTAGACGCATCCAATTAGGTTGATTGGTCTAAAATGGGTCAATTCCGACGGTCCTTCCCTTTTCGGTATGAGGGTGGCAAAGGAGTTCTTAAGGCCTTTATTTAAAACACCGTTGTCATAGAATTCCTGAAAGACCTAGATGAAATCTGGCCCCACTATTTCCCAACATACTTTGATAAATTTGAAGTTAAAACCATTGGGACCTAGAGCCTTGTCCCTCTCAATACCACCTAAGGCTACTTTGATTTCTTATTCTGTAAATTCTCTTTCTAACCACTTCCCCATCCCCTCACTGACCTTTCTAAATTGGATATCATCCATGACCAGACGGCCAGCCCTTCTTTCTCCTAGTGAGGTTGAACTAAGTCTGGCAAAAGGAGAGGATTGACTAGGGGGCTCCCCCAGGTTGGGTAATCACTAAAGGGACTCGGCAAATGCAAACCGACATGAGATAAGGGAGAAAAAACACCAATCAGGAAAGTAAGAACAATGAGAGAGAAAAAGGATACAAAGCTGAGATAACCTCATTCACGGAGGAGAGTTGTGAAGAAGAACCGAGCCAAACTGAAGGAGAGCCACCATGTGCGTCGGAAAGGGACCAAGACGAGACTCTAGCTGGATAGCAAGATGAATGTAACGAAGCAAGCCAAATGTCGAAGATGACCACTGAAGAGGGCTCCACTGCAGAAACAACTCCAAGAAAGCAAAGGGAGAATGGTGTGCCGAAGATCCTCAGTGTCTGAGGAGGTGACTGAGAAAGATCATTGTAACGACTTGTCCCTCCAGCACAATATTGAGCGTCGCGACTTTGCATTGACGAACCAACTCAAGGTTTCTCTCAAAAGGCCTTATGCTAGAAGGAGGAGAAGCTCCAACTTATATACCGGCGCTAATCCATCACTCTAGGCGATGTGGGACAAGGAATTCACACCCCTAGCGAATTTCTCTCCCCTCCAACACACCCACATACACGGGGTATTACAATCTTGTGATGAAAAAGTGCAGGAACCAAAGACTATAGGAAGAACTGGCTAAGAAATTGCGACAGAGGTGGCTATCGGGGATAGGGAGCTAATGAGGGGACGTCCGTTCTGCCCGAAGGAGGAGGGGGGGGGAGGAGGATGAAAAGATCTATCACAAACTCCATGCCCAGAGGTCCTGCAAAGCCACAAAACGGAACAAAGCATGGGGTGTGCTAGAAAAGGAAAGAAGTGGAAAAGAAAAGGATAGGAAAAGAGAGGTACCGAGGAGATAGTCTGACTACTCGGGGGCAGAAGAGGCAAGGGAGGAGACGGGGAGGCAGTTTGAATGTGAACATTGCCAATATGGCAAGCATGTTAGATCTCATCTTCCCCCGACTTTCAATAAAACTTCATCTACTTTATTTTCACTCATTCATTCTGATGTTTGGCAATCTTCCACTGTATCTCGCACTGGTTTTCGTTATTTTGTCACATTTATTGATGATTACTCTCGCATGACTTAGGTTTTTTATCACTTCCAAAATTTTTATCAGTGGATTGATACTCAATTTGGGTGTAAAATTCAGGTTTTATGAAGTGATAACCGGGGGGGGGGGAATATTTGCCACACTCCTTTCTTACTTTTTTACAAAAGAAGCGCCATAGAGTCTCAATTCTCATGTCCTTCTACACCTCAACAAAATGGTGTACCTGAACAAAAGAATCGTCACCTCCTTGAAGTGGCTCGGTCTCTTCTTCTTACCATGCATATCCTACAGTCCTATTGGCCCGAAGCAGTGTTAAGTGTGTGTTATCTCATCAACAAACTGTCATCTCGCATTTAACGAGACCAGTCCCTCATAGACCGCCTCTCATTACATAAACCCATTCCTCATATTCCCTTACATGTCTTTGGGTGTATCTGCTTTGTTCACAACTTCTCTCCGGCCATAAACTCTGTCCCCAGGTTGTCACAAAGACTATAAATGCATTGATCCTCTCACTGGGAAAACATACATCTCCATGGATGTCACCTTTTTTTAGCAGGACACCTATTTTTCTTCTCCCTCTGCCTCCTCTCTTTCCCCAATCCTTCCTCTTCTTCCTGCAGAAGTGAGTTCCCCGAGCCCCACTAAGCTCCTTCTGGTGTATCAATGCCGACAGTCTCGACTGCCATCTACGGCTTACTCCACTCACCCATCTGCCAGTGGTCCAGATCCACCAGCCACTGACTAGTCTGATCTCCCTATTGCATTTCACATAGGTAAACGTTTGTGTACTAGTCATCCAATTGCTCAGTTTGTATCATATCATGTTGTTTCACCTTCCTATCACAGTTTTCTCACAGCATTGGACAACATTAAGATACCAAAGAGGATCGACACGGCCTTAAAACATCCCTCCTGGAAAGCAGTCATGAATGAAGAATTAGCTGCCTTTGAGAAGAACAACACATGGGAGATGGTTTCCCTACCTCCGGGAAAGACTCCAATTGTCGTGGGACCCAACTCATTTCAGATACCATTCTTCTGTATTGTGGGACCCGACCCATTTCAGGACAAAATTGTCCAGGTTCAATGTATATTGAATAGTCAACTTAGATTAGTTGTCTAATAACCTGTAATTATCCTTTAGTATTTTTTTCCTTTTCTGTCAACATAATTGGCTCTCTTCTGTATTATTTATACATGTAAAAAGCTACAGCTTAGACACAATGAATACAATAGAAAAGAAGAATTCTTCTCCATCTTGCTCTTTTCCATCTCTTCTCTTCTTCTTCTTATTTTTATTATATTATTCCACACCAGTTGGGTGCAAATGGGTCTGGGTCTTTGCCTTGAAGCATAACCCTGATGGTTCCATTGCTAGATATAAGGCACGTCTTGTGACCAAAACATTCACACAAACATATCGGGTGGACTACCAGGACACTTTTTCCCCTGAAGCTAAGATTACTCTATTTACATCTCTCTCTCGCCACCACTTATGCCTGGCCCTTGCACCAATTAGATGTGAAGAATGTGTTTCTCCATGGTGTACATGCTTCCTCCTCCGAGGTTTTAGCAGAGGAGTCCACTTCTGTATGCAGACTCAAGAAGGCTCTCTATGGTCTTAAGCAGTCTCCCCGTGCTTGGTTTAAGAAGTTTGACAATGTCCTACTACCTTATGGATTTACTCGCTGTTAGTCGGATCCCTCGGTCTTCATCTACCACCGCCACTCAGTTGTGATGATTTTGGTGGTCTATGTTGATGATATTGTCCTTACAGGTAACAATGATGCAGATATCTCTTCCTTCAAACAGTATCTTCAATGAACTTTTGATATTAAGGATTTGGGGCCGGTAATTTCTTGGAATTGAAGTTGCTCGATCTTCTCATGGCTTCTATCTCTCTCAGCGAAAGTATGCCCTGAATCTCCTCCAGGAAGCTAGTTATTTTGGCTGCAAACCCACTGATACTCCACTGGATGTGAACACCAAGTTATCTGCATCTGATGGGAAATCTTCTTAACACACCAAGTTTTTATCAGAAACTCGTTGGCAATGTTGTCAAACTCGAATCATATCGTGAATCAGTCTAAAGTTGTGAATCGTGAATCGAAAATTGTAAAATCATAAGATTCATAACTTTTTTTAAAATTAATATTTATACTATAATTACATATAACATGACATAGAATAATAAAATGATTTTTCAATTCCTCATAATATATAAGCAAATAAATATATGAACATATGACAAAATGCACTAATGTAAAATTAAATCAAAATGAATTAGAAAATAAGCTTTCACATACCAAATCATCATAATTCATAAAATTTTATTATCCAAAATCCCAAACATCTAAGTATTTGATTCACCATCCACAAAAAAGGACATAAAAGTATATTAATACGAGATTTAAATATATATATATATATATATATATATATATATTAAGTATTGATAAATTTAAAAAACAACAAATAAATCAAATAATTCTCTTTTAAAAATAAAAACATATTTATAGAGATTTTTAATTTTTTTTAAATAGATACAAAAATCTGAAAAGAAAAAAATAAAAAAGAGAACTTTTTTAATAAAAACAGAAAAAAGATATTAAAAATTAAAAATCTAAAAACAGTATCCCAAAAAAATTATGAAATAAATCAAAGACATTTAAATAAATTTTATTAGCATTCATTAAATAATTTAAGAAAAAAATAAAAAAAATGTAGAGAATACTATTATTTTTAAAATAGATATAAAAATTGAAAAAATAAATATATTTTTTAATTAAATAAAAAAAAACGATTGTAAAATTAAAAAATACAACCTCGTGCGAAACTAAAGAGGCCCCTGCCAAAGTGCAAACTGCGAAGAGTTAAAAACAGTAAAGGGTCCTCCCGTGTAAACAGTCCTTGTTCCTGAAGAGTTTGTTAGCTACATGTCAGGAAGTTGTTCCTAGTTTTATGAGTTAAGCTTGCACGTTCTAAAAAAGTATGGATTCCCACTATGGTTGGTTTTCATCTATAAATAAGTATGTAAGCACTGTTGTAGTGTGTGAGCCAATTTGCTTTTGTATTATCTATTCCGATATCCTCTTCTTATCTCCAACATTTTTAAGCGTACTATATTGAAAATTTTCCTACAGAAGGGCCAATGTACAAACTGTTATTTGTTCAAAGGCCAAAATACAAATTATTTAATCTCTTAAAGGGGCCTATCTAAAAATCCATGAACTATTAAGAGGTTTAAAAAATTTAGAGTGGCCACCACCCATTGAGTCCTCTTGGTTCTGCACCTAACTCTGAGGGTCTATTTCAATTGAGAAGAAACAGGACATAGCAAGGGATTCTCTTAAAGCTATGTGGTAACTTGTTGATGAGAAAAACAATATTTAAATGACATCATGCCACATTATTACTTTTTCCTAATTCTTAAGAAAAAATCTTTTCCACTAATAACATCAGCTCCTAAGTGCAACCTGGGCAGTGGGGTCAAATCCAAACCGATATATAAAATTAAGTTATAACTTTTTGACCGAACCCATATATTGGCACCCGTCATAATGGGTTTTAAGTTGAGCCAACTAATTCGGTTCGCATTCATACCAATCATGGACTCATGACCAACTCATATAATTAAGTAGATAGTCGGGTCTTTATATATTTTGTTGGCATGTTTCAGAAGGAGAGAGATCTTGAAAAATAATTCTCCTATCATTAAAACATAATAACGGTAAAGAGTTTCAAAATATATCAAATAAACATATGGAAAATGATATGTGTATATTCATTTGCATGTAAAATTCAATAATTCAGGCAGATCAAGTTACACAAAGCAAGACTCTAATTTAATTCTAATAAAAATTAGGTCAAACTTTTTCATTAGACCAAATATATATTTTAAATAAGTTAACTCGCTTATATTATAGACTAAGTCACATGCAGTTAAAAGTTCTCCTATTCATGCTACTGTTTATTAAAAAAATTCTCTTACTCTAAAATAGTAAAATCTTATGGATTTTCTGGTGCTTTTCTCTTATCCGAATAAGAACCATGGTTTCAGTTTGAACAAGAATGTAAGAGAAAGGCCGGAAAAGGGCAAAATATACCGTGCTTCCCCAACGGTCCCTTGAATCAATATTGGCCTTCCAACTCAGCAACAGCTTGACTACCTCAACGTGTCCCTCGCAGGCAGCGACGTGCAAAACAGTCCGTCCATCCAAATCAATGCTATTTACGTCAATGCCACCACTGAGCAAATCCTCCACTCCCTTCACATCCCCTTTGGACGCCATGAACAGCAGCTGCATCGTCGAGTCCAGGTTCTGAGGCACCGTCAGTTCCTCGAAGATCGGATTCCGACGTTTCGGATCAAGTGATGACTGCCGCCCGAAGCTGAATCGCATTCGTCCGCTGTCAAGCGACGATTGGCGGCCAAAACTGACCTTTCCACTCTTCCTCAGCGACGGCGACCCTGAGGATAGCTGCCTTGAAATGGTTCGCTTCAGCTTACTCGCAATTTCCATTTCCTCGGATTCAGGTCTTGGATCAGGACCCGGTTATCAGATAATGTTGCAGGAAACAATAAATAACATCGACTGTTGAAATTCCGCAGCTCTTGAAAGTGAATTCCCAATTTTTGGAATGGGATTTCGAATCAAGCCATAATTTTCGCAGAAAATTGCCAATGAAACCAATATTGCCGACAGTCACCGCCCAAAATTGATATTCGAAACTCTAGAAAGTCAATTCCCAAAATCCGGATAGGAATTTCGGTTAAAAGACTAATTTCCACAGAGAATTGCTATTATAACCAAATTTAGTGGGCAAAAAAGCCATCTGAATATTGAAATTCCGGAATTCTGGAAAGTGATTTTCCGGTCTTCGGATTGGATTGTCAAATGGTGCGGCAATTTTAGTAGAACAACGCCAACAAAACGATAGCAAGTAGAAGCTCACTGCAGAAGAACTGATTTCTCACGCGACGTGCATTATATCGGAATCAAATTTCGTACCGGAATAAAAAAAAAAAAAAAAGAGAGAATCAAATTTGGGAAGAATTTGGACGATCGGAGCTCTGAAATTCAATCCTTCTCCAACCCTTAGGATCAGGATCTCAAACCGAGCTCCGATTTTCACTGGATCGCCACCCAGAAGAGCAATTCCAGCACAATCGAAGACTAGTCTCGAGGAAAGCGCTTACATCTCCATCAGATTTTGTACAGGAAGCAAAGAAATACGAATCTGATCTCTAAAATTCCAAAAACTATCTGATTTCAGAGAAAATGAAGATAATCAAGAGGAAATTGCGCAAATTCTAGAGCAAAAAGAAACAAAAACTCCCTCATTTCCAGCAAAACTAAAGTTAGATAAATGTTCTCGAGACCCGCATGTTGAGATTCCGATCGAGAAGGAAAGAGAACTGGAAATTAGAGGGCGAGAGAGAATTCAAACCTCTTCTCTTGCTAAGAAGACGGAAACAGGAAAAGAAGAGGGCGGGAGCGTTTGTAGCGGCAAGTAGGATTTTAATTATAAAGAAAGGAGGAGTGAGTTACAATTTACAAAAACGTATGTACTCAATAATAAAAATCTTAATATTTTTTTTATAAGGAAGACGAAGAGCCCACCTCTCTCCCACTAAAAAAATCTTATTATAAAGTCATATAGAATATACTTTGATTTTTTTAACAAAATCTGTAAATTTTAAGAAAAATAACAAAATCTGTATATATATTGATTTAAGTTGATTGGTTCTTTGATTTTTCTTTCCAAATAAAAATAATATAATAAATTAAAATTATATCAGTTGTATATCAAATTTAAAATTTTATTCTCCACTGAATTAAAATTCATATTAAAATTACGCTAAAATTTTCTTTTCATAGAAATCCATAACATTAAAAAAAAAAATCAAAGAGACACCACACATCGACCCATTTCAACATCTTTTTTATTTTCTCTCTCATTTTCAATAAAAAATATACGATAAAACTGAATTTTGATAAAGGCACATTTATATATAAAATCGAAGTATGCAAAGTGGGTGATTCACTTTTTCCAATTATGCAAGAGTTGCTTCTAGTTTAGTTGAGTTAAGATTTTAAGTTTAGACTAGAGTTTTTGAGTTTGACACTTTTTGGCTTATCTGATAAAAGAAGTTTGCGAGTAGTTTTGTATTATTAATCTTACCTTCAATGATGAGTGGAGATATCCACATTATTTTTTAAAAAAAATCACATGCTTATTGCGGTGCAGGAGAGGAAGCATACAAAGTGAACCATGTCCCTTCTTCACAGAATTAGAATGTACTTTAGATTTGAAATTTATATTGATAAAATATATACTTACGTTAGCTTAATTCACAAATTTAGATCCTAAATTTTCATGATTTACTAAAAATAAACCAAATCCATCTAATAAAAAATATTTACTACTAGCCTTTCAAACTAATTTCTTAAATTTCTCCATAAAAGTGTCTATTTTTAGTTTAAAAAAAAAAGTCAAATGTAATTTAAAATTTCAAAAATAATTAATTCTAATTTAAAATTCACCTAATCAAGTAGATCTCACCAGCATGACCCCCTAAAATTTAAAAGGAATTTTATCTAGACTTTTTAAAAATGAATATAGTCTAAACTCTAAACCTAGATGTTGATAATGTATCTCAACTCCTCTTTTTTTTTTTTCTCACTCTCTTAGATTTAAAAAATTAGAGGAAAAGATCCTTCTCAATAGCAATACACCATCCTTGTAATCTTTAAGAGCACCCTCTCTCAAATAAAAAAAAGGATTTTTTTTTTCAAATGACCTCCTATATGTTTATATTTTATTAAAAACTCACTCAACATTTAAATTTTATAATAATTACCCTCATCGTGTTCACAATCCATAAAAAGCCCCCTTTATTAACGTCCGTTGGCCAACAAGTGAGGAGACATTAAATCTATATGATTAAATAGTTTTCATGTATTGTGAAAAGGATGAAGATAGTTGTGGGATTTTCATTAAAATATGAAAACATAGGAGGGATTTTAAAAAATCCTTATACTAATTAAAAAAATATTCTTATAAGAATTAGTTGTGGTACACTTGTACTATTTTTAAAAAATTAAAAACTAAAAATTGAAACTATTGCTTTGTTTAGGAAAACTAAAATTCTTATTTTAAATGCTTTGTTTTTTAAATTTGAACTTGGAGACGAATTTTCTACATAAATTTGAATTTCATTTTATTTGATAAGCTTTTTAGTCCTTAAAAAAATTATTTGAGAGGTATGATCTATAAATATCCTTCAACTCATCCATTTTTTCAAGTCTTCTATTGCTTGAGAATCTCACTCTTATCTAGTGCAAGAGAAGGAGAATAACAAAATAAAATTTTATAATAATAATAATAGTAAAGAAAGAAAGGAGATTAAGAGTTTAATGGCTCTTTCTCTTTATAGTTTCATAATTCTCAAATATTCAAGTTTTTTTAGCATTTTGGGAGAAAATGATTGCAAGCATTGAAGCTTACAACTCGACTGTTACATTCTTTTATCTATATAAGTAGATATAAGTAGACGGACGGTGATGGAATGAGTATAATAACAAAGGCATCCCATATAGACACCGCAAAAACCTGCCAGTAGACACCGAATTTGCAAATTTCACTGGAAATCATCATTCTGCCCCTTCTGCGCAAAATCGTGCGATCGATTCTACAACGTCATTTCGCGTCGATCGATCGATGTGAGGCGTATACGATCGATGTGAGACATATACGATCGATCTGAGGCGTATACGATCGATTGATCGATCCGACAGTTCATTTTCGAATCGATCGATTGATCATAACATGAGATTCAATCGATCGCACGGTTCCATGGGATCGTGCGATCGATTTTAACTAGAGTCGACAGTTTGACAGTCGACCTCTCCTATCATGATCGATCGCACGATCCCAGTGATCAATCGATCGATTGTGACACATTCAAAGATCGATCGCACGATCACATAGAATCGTGTGATCGATCTTATCTGAGAGGTCGACAGTTTGATAGTCGACCTCTCATCTCAAGATCGATCGCACGATTATATGGATCGATCAATCGATTGCCTGTTTAGGGCAAGATCGATCGATCTATCACATAGAATCGTGCAATCGATCTTATCTGAGAGGTCGACAGTTTGACAGTCCACCTCTCATCTCAAGATCAATCGCACGATTATATGGATCGATCGATCGATTGCCTGTTTAGGGCAAGATCGATCGATCGATCAAATAGAATCGTGCGATCGATCGCCCACGCGAAACAAAGTATAAGTTCAATCGCCCACGCATTCCCTCTCTTTCTTTGTTTCCATCTCGCCCCTTTCAAAATCCTACTCCCTCAGAACCCCGATTTCGAAATCTTCTCCTCAAAACCTCCCCAATTTCGAAATATTCTCCCTCAAAACCCTTTCTACACCCCTCTCACTCAAACCCCTCTCTCTCAAACTCCTTTCCAAACTATTTTCCCTCAAACCCCAAACCCCCTTTCGGAAATGAACAACTCCACTATTTGAAATCAGATGACCTGATTAAAAAAAAGTTTTAACCAATAGTGAGAAAGTTTGTCAAAGAATGCTGGAGTAAACGACCAATGCTTGTTTAATCCAGCATTCCTTGATAAACTTCCTCACTAATAGTTAAAACTCTTCTTTAACCAGGCCATCTGATTTCTAAGGTCTCATACTTGTTGACTGACCACTCTAAGGTCCCATGTTTAGCGACAATCCACTCTAAGGTCCCATATTTAGTGAAATGCCCACGCAAGGGTCCCGTATTTCGTAACAAACCACTCAATGCTGGATTTATTTAAAATAACAATTGTTGCTTGAATATATACTTCAGTACATCGGAATTAAAATTAATACAACTTTTTGGAAATGAAATATATTCTTGCAACTGAATACATGAAAAAATGATAGACATTCATCACAGATTCCACCAATGCTATAATTCGCCAGGATCTCTAAGATCACTAGAGGCATATGTCGAATCGTCATAAAAGTCATAAGAACCAATCGGCTGTGGAAAAAGGAGTATGTGTCAGTATTTTTTTACCTTATTTTATATAAATGAAAATGTAATTATGTATCTTATGTAAAAGAAACTTACTTCGGATAATTGAGACAAACTCGTTGGTTGCGATTCAGGGTAATAATCATAAGGTTGAGGCAAAGCATTTAAATCTACACTACGATGCCTGTGCGCACTTCTATTCGGACATGTTCTCTTCGTATGACCAATATTTTTGCATAACCCACATCTTCTACCAGTCAATTGATTCTCTACAATCTCAAATGCAGAAGGATCTCGTCTTATAGATGTTTGACCCTTTGAATTCTTTGAACCTGGATGACGTCCTCTGCTATACTGCATAATAGGTTGGCTGATATGCATCTCATCACTGGCAAGATCTTGGATATGATCTCGGAGCTCCTTTTGATCAAATGTAGACATGTTTCCATATTTTCTCTTAATGTCTTCCCAGTGTACATCTAATTCATCCCCGGATCGATTCATTTCAATGTTCAAGTCGTCAAATGAAGTCAAATCGATTCTCCATTGTGGATGGATCTGATCCATTGAGATGAGAGGTCAACTGTCAAACTGTCGACCTCTCAGATAAGATCGATCACACGGATTCTATGTGATCATGCGATCGATCTTTGAATGTGCCACAATCGATCGATTGATCACTAGGATCGTGCGATCGATCATGATAGGAGAGGTGGACTGTCAAACTGTCGACCTCTCAGTTAAAATCGATCGCACGATCCCATGGAACCGTGCGATCGATTGAATCTCGTGTTATGATCAATCGATCGATTCGAAAATGAACTGTCGGATAGATCGATCGATCGTATATGCCTCAAATCGATCGATCGACGCGAAATGGCATTGCATAATCGATTGCACGATTTTGCGCGGAAGGGGCAGAATGGTAATTTCCAGTGAAATTTGCAAATTCGGTGTCTGCTGGCACGTTTTTGCGGTGTCTATATGGGCTGCCAATAACAAAATGGCGCATCTTCTCTCTCTTTCGCTCACTCGATTTTTGTCTTTCAACAATGTTTTTGGGCATTTGGATCTCTTTTTGCTAGGGTGTAGATCAATGAGCAGAAGTAATGACATCGGATCTTAGAGATAAAATTTTCAGCGAGTCACCTACATATAGTGAAGAAATTATTGACTTAAAAACAGTACTGAGACAATGTACCTTATCCATTCTATTCATTTTCTTAAAATAAATTACACAAAAATATTCATTGTTTGTTATAATTTTCACAACATTAGAAACATTGAAGTAGGTCAAAATTATTCTGGACCTAACAAAGATCTCTATAAACCATATTTTCTAACTATTCAAATGCTTCGCCAATCCACATAGTCAAACCAATTTGGTAAAAAACCTAATGATTGGGTATGGTCAAATTGAGTAGCTTAAGTCTTAGATTGACTAAGCTGAGTTCTAGAGTGACTTGTCAAACGATGCAATACATTTCAAGAATTGACAAATTAGGTGGACCCATTCCATTTCCACAATTTTTATTTAAATTAAAATGCTCAAAAATTATTAAAATTAGAGAGTATCTAATGAAAAATATTGAAATAACTTAGCTTTAAGTCCAAAAGGTAAGGGTCCAAGCATAATTTTCACTAAAATGTTTGTTGGTTCTTGTTCCTGAAGGACCAAAAATCCCATGCAATGTAGATGGACGAATTTGAAGTCCCTTATCGTCCAAAGATCATTAAGATCAATAAGCAGTAGGCGGTCGTGTGGAAGATTTTTCTTTGAGGGAGGTTGCGGGTTTGAGCGTATGGGGTTTAACTTTGGTGTGCTCTAAGAATAGTAGGTTCACTCGTGGAAGTTTTATGCTGGGTATTTTGCAGTTTCCCACATATAAATTAAAAAAAAAAAACAAGAGTTAAGATATTGGACACCCATATTTGTAGGATCTAAGACTTGTTTTTAATTTATTTCTTATTTTTTCATTTTATATGTTTTCTAAACAAAAAATAAGAAGTATATATTAATGGTGTGACCGGTTCTTATTTGGAGAATAGGATGTATTAAGGTGTCATATGTCAACTATAGGTGTTAAAAAGGGGGTTAGATGATCCCAACGTGTTCTTTTCTTCTTTTGTTTACGTAGAGGCCTCTAAGAGCTCTCTATAAATATCTTCAAGGTATATACAAGCCTTCCTACCTACATACTAGATAATTCTAAAAGAAGTGGCCCTTTGGAGTTGAATGAGAATCAAACTCAGTACTCTTGCCGTTTGAGTTGCCAACCACAATATATTTGGATTGAGTTTCTTTTCTTTTATCTTATAAAAATTATAAATAAGGGACTTATGATCCAATAAAATAAAAACTTTGATTATTTTGTTTTCTCCTACCTTTAAGATATGTTATTTTTTTTTAATTTATGTGAATTTGTGTTGAATTCTAAAGTTCTCTTTATTGCATCGAGTGTGTGATTTCCGTTGAGTTACCATTCAAATTGTTTGGCTAGAGTTTTAATTTTCTTCAGAGTGCAAGAGAGTTCACCCCTTAATTTTGGGTTTCTTTCCAAATTACTGAGGCAAAATCTTGTAGAATATTTCTCAGTTTCATTTAATTTTAGGGTTTTGATTCTAGATTCTATATCAATTCATTTGAGCCATAGTTGATACTCTTAGACTCGAATATTGGAAAAGACTATCCTTGAAATTCATTAAAATGCAGTGCAAAGTTCTCTTTATTACTGAACATAGAGCTATATCAATTTACATCATTGAGTCAACCGAACCCGATCATTTATCAAGTTGCTGGTAGGGTCATATTAATTGAAATTTAGTGAAATTATCGGTGGTCAAATTAGTTGAACCAAATTAGGTTAGTCAATTTGTGATTGAGTCACTCTACTTGAGTTATAAAAAATTTAAAAATTTAAAATAATCAAAATTTAATAAACTTGAAAACATCAATTATTAATTAATTAAAGTGGTATTGTGATGGCCCACCCTGGATGGTATACTCAGTTTCCATAAAATCCGAGGCGGCAGTAGTGGTCGGGTATGAAAGCTCTCGAACACAGTGATGCCCAGCACCACGGTGGGGAGGTGTGAGAGTGGCATGAATACTATGGGCACACATCCCGATGCATAATCATTAGGGCGAGTGTGGGCCCGAAACAGACAATATCATGTTGGGCGGGGCAAGGTTGTTACAAGATGGTATTAGAGCTGAGGATAGCTCTAATCTCAGGTGGGGAGAATGTGATGGCCCACCCCAAATGGTGTACTCAGATCTCATAAAATCCGAGGCAGCTGTAGTGACAGGGGATGAAAGCTCTCGAACACGGTGATGCCCCGCACTCCGGTGGGGAGGTGTGAGAGGCGTGAATATTAAGGATGTGTCTAGATGGAGGGTTAGTTTGGTAATAAAGGGGTAAGGGTAAAAATTCAATTTTTTACCCCTCCCCTCCCACTTTTGATAAGGGATATTCATAATACCCAATGTAACCCCTGCAAAATTTACCCCTCATCCAAACTCAACCTAAGAGAAAATTTCGCCAGTTAGAGTGGTGGGGGTGGAGAGGCAATTCCACATCGCCTATGAGTTGTCCTTGTCTCTGGGATATAAGTGATGCTCTCCTTCTCTCACTGTGAGGCTTTTGAGATGTGTGTATGGGCGCACATCCCGTCTTATCCCGATGCAAAACCAAGAGGGTGGACAATATCATGATGGGCGGGGTAACATCGTTACAAGTATTCAATAAATCTATATTTAAATAAAGAACTTATCAACAAATTTATTACTTTAGCCTATAGTATATCTCATGTATATAATATGTACTCTCTCAATCCCAAATTAGTTGTCTTATATGGATTTTGAAATTGTCTCAAAATAGTTGTCTTATTTATATTGGAGTAGTATAAAGTGTGTTAAAAATAGATGATATCAAATGAAGTGCTAGTGTTATATAGAGAGTTCTTTAAAAAAATATAAATATTTTAAATAAAATGATTAAAATAGGACAGGGAGAATATTATTTAAATGCATCGACCGATCAATGTTTATCATTATCCTCCTGTAATATGATTTGACTATTTCCGTAGTTTAAGTTACAAGACTTTACATGTCAGCAACAATATTAAAATCATAAATTGTCAATCAGAATAACTACAATAGTTTTTTTATATTTAATATATTTGACCTGATCTAAGTAGTAATTAATTGACCTGTATTTTCAAATAAGGATCTTCTCAACAATCCATTTAATTGAATTAAAGTATGCCTTACACAAAGGTATGCATAATATATAATTTAAATGTGTACACCAGTGAACATTCATTATTATCCACCATTTGTGTTATTTGAAAATTTTCTCACTCTTTCTTCTGAGACTAAAGAAACATGTCTAGAGGGCCTCTTAAATCACCTAATTAGTCTTGGGAGATATTCAATATACAACGAGTAAAATAATAGATAGTGACTCTTTGGAGTGAGATAGGATTGAAGTTCAAAACTTCCGCTTTTTAAGATGTGTTTTGGCCAACACACCAACCCTTTGAATTTAAAATCTCATATTATCAGTAATAATAACATTAGCAATTATAATTATTTATTTACTATTTAGTTTTATAAATGGAATAACTTAACTATTTATAAAGCAACATTTGAAAATATATATGGAGCAATGGTTACATTTAATATGTGATCAGCCATAAAAAAAGTATAACAAAACTGACAATATTTATATAACAAAGATCACTTAAGGACAAGTTCTGAAATCCTAATTTAGGGACATCAATTAAATCATATCTACTATAGCTTTAATATCATTCATTCTTCTCTTACACTTACCAAATTAGATTCATATTAATTTTACCCCAATCTAAACTCTAATAGATTAATACTATGAATTTTCATCATTAGATAAAAATGAATATTTAAAATTTTAAAAATCTCTTCATTTATTCAATTATGTTTGTTTTTTTATAAATAATTTATTCAAATAAAGACATTTCCAAATATGAGAGTCCTCAAACTACAATTTGAAGCAGGGGTTTTATAAAAATGTTCTCTGACCATATCGACCTATTTGGCTGTATCAACGATATGGTGCATATCAGTTGTTTAACGGCTGATATGGAGCCGTTTTTTTTTCAAAAGAAAAAAGAAAAATTATAGAAAAAAATAAAAAATTAGAAAACTTAGTGTGAGCATATTTTTGTTAAAAAAATAGTCCTTTACATAAAGAATTAGACACTCAAGAGCTAAAGTTTTGATACAAATAAAGTATGTTCTAAATAATTGAAAAGTTTATAAAAAATTTGGAAAATGGAAAAACAAGATGAAGAAACACCCGATATGAAATTCATATTTTCTAGTGTCCCATAATAACATGAATCTTCTATTACTATTTATTTTTTTTTGTAAAAAATTGAATTCTATGAAAATATTGAAATACTAATTAAATTGACACACATACAAACACACACACTAAAAACCATATCAATCTTATTAAGGACCTTTCGTCTAATCCCATCAACATTTGTATAACATTTCTTTAAATTTATGTCATAGAATTATCTTAAAAAATATGGATTTCATGAATTATTCAAAAAAGCTTATAAATTATATAAAACACCCAAAAAACTATAAAAACACCGATATTTATACTTATCGGTCATGGAATGGCCCGTTTTACATTCATTGTGTGGCGAATACTTATATATTTCAATCGATACAATAATTAATTACACCTATGCCACTGCTCCATCTCTTTGTTTCTCATGAAGTCTTTGCTGTTAAAAGAAAAGTAGAGGCTCGTCAGAGGCAATGTAATATGTACAATATATACCTAGAAGAAGAAGACACCACAATGATAGTCCTCTTACTTAAACCTTCACTCTCATTGGCTTACTCAAAATTTTTGGATTTGAGACTTGATACCTAAAGGTCTCATCTCCTAGTAAGCCTGCCTCTCAGCCACTGGTCTCCTTTAATTTTTTCCATGTTCTCCTTTTAATTCATTCTTCTCATTTGATACCTAAGTTGCGTTTGGATAGGGGTAATTTTTATAGAGGTTACCTCGAGTAGGGGTCACCCTTGAGTATGGGTCACTTTTGAATAGGGGTTACCATTATCTTGTTTGGTAATTGCAGTGGTAAAGTAAAAACTTATTCTAAAAGTAAAAAAATCTTATTTGGTACCTATTAGCAGGGGTAACCTGATATATTAAAAATTTCATGAGAAATTTTATAAAATTTAATTATTAAATAATATTATTAAGTAAATCTAATATTATCCAATTTTTATAAATTCTTTTTCATAATTATAATTTAAAATGAACACTTGCATTCTAACAGTAAAAAAAAAAAAATAGATATTATTATTCAAAATCCCAATAAATGAATTAAAAAAATGTCAACATATCTCTTCATAAAAAAATATAATTTGTTCATTGATAACATGAAATATATAATATAATAAACTATTATAAATGTTTAATAAGTCACAACAAATATAAAATTAATATTAAAAATTGTCACGGGCTGAACTCTGAGACACATGACTAAATTATTATTTTTTTACAAATTTCCGATCACATGTGTCCAACAATGTGAAAAATTATTTTTTTTACTACAAAGAGATTATCATGAATCTCAAAATCATTCAGAGTTCCGAGACCCTATCAAAATTTCGACATAATCACCCCTTAAAAATTTGACATTTTGGCAATTTTCCTTCATCTAATGTCTCACTACCACATACGTTTCTCGTGCATTCACAAACACTTCAAAATTCTTTCTAAATACGAATTCATAACAAGATTTCATTCACAAGATCCGTTTCAACAAGCTCAAAAGTTTTTTAACTACCATCAGTTTACCCAAGTTCATAAAGCAAAAGTGTCACACCCCGACCCGAAGGGTGCGCCCGGAATGCTACTGATTTTTTTTTTTTGAAGCTAAGACTAAACTAACACAACACTCAAGCATTCTAACTGGGCCGGATCAACAGTTGGGCCCAAAGGTCACACATGATTCCAACATGTGGACACAAACATATACCATAGGTCCCTCCCAAGAGACACAAACACAAACATCAATACACATAAATCCAAACACTGAATTATCATTCAAAATCAACACCATCAGAGTAACTATAGAAACGTAGTAGCTTAATACATAACATTGATACAAATTAAGTACCACACTCGGTATTTTACAAAAGCAAGAGGTTCCAAGAACCAGAAAGCAAACATCAGGGTATTCCTCTCAGTAGGAATCCCAAAACTCCGCCGCAGCTTATCCACTTTAAGCTTGAAATAGAGGGTTCTTCTCCTCGAGTTCATCTCTTGAAAAGTGAGTGTGGTGAGCTAACTAACCCAAAGAAAGAAATATAACAGTGCAGTTAAGTAAACAACAGGTTAGCAATAATCAACAGTTGCAATAATATCTCATGCTTGATAACAAATAAGCATAATATCATCATCAGTCCCATAATTCATCATTCCTTCTAATACTGCTATCTTCCAACATGATGCCTACCGACTACGCTGAGACCATTGTATTAAGTCCTGACGCGGTCAAAATACATCCTTAGAAGCACATCTCCGGCTCTCCCATAGCCGATACTGATACCCTCAAGTCAGCAACTGTCGACACCCATGGTCTAGTAGACGTAAATTATCTCACACACATGGCTGATATTGGTTCAATAATCAAGGGCACGTGGAAGCAGTCTTACACATTTTACATGATCAACATCATAGCATTCGTAAGCATCATAAGCACTCTTACCATAGTGCATCCTGTTTAACACATGAGTGGGTTCATCACATCTGAAACCACTCATTGCTCAAGACTCATCTTATAATAAAACATGTTTATATTTTCTGCAAAGTTAAGTTCCCTCACCGTATATGTGTGGTTTTATGGTCTCTTTTCAAATAACAAACAAGTGCACAATCAATCTTAAGCCACATACATAACATCAAATACATACACACAAGTAGTATTTTGAAATCATCCTTGTTTTTTCCAAAAATATCCAAGGTATATGGAATTGAGTCTCCTACTTGGTTTCTATCATTTTTAAATTATAATAATCCACAATTTATAGAAATAAAAAGGTACTCCATCCAAACTCATATTGTCTTATGGGCATTAAACAGATTTGACTTATTGAGTTAGGTTTAGATACTCAAGTCACTTCTCGGTTGTCTTCTGGATAGAACCAGATCTGACATGTTGAGTAAGGCCTCAAGGTCACTCAGTACCCGATAAATATAGCCTCGACCTGGAAGTGAAATCACTCAGTGCCCGACCAATAGGGTTGGCCTAGAAGTGAATACAATAGTATTTATACTATAGTAATAAGAGAAGAGGGTCAGTACATTTTTTTAATTTATCAATGGGTACTAACATCACACATCAACATAATCCAACAATAATATTTTTTTTTCTTTTTTTCTTTTTTTTTTCTTCCTTCACTGTCTTCAGCAGCAGACAATGACGGACAGACACTGTATGAAAAACGAATATGGAAACAGTGGGTTTCCCGGATTCGGTTTCCACATTTAGCCGGTCCAATGGACTCCTCTGGGAGTCCTCTTTCCATAGGGAGGGGTTTAAAGTTTAAAAACTCAGTAGGCAATTAGATCTTAACACCAAAAGCCCACTGACACTAAGAAAATCAAGTTTTTCCTTAAACTTCAAAACCATTTTACACAGCCAAAACTTAACCAAAATCAATTTTTCTTGATTCTAAACCAGCTAGAATTTGAAAAGGAACACAGTGGTTACCTTCATTTGAGTTTCTGCGTTGAAAATCTGAACTTTGAAAAATCTTTCTCTTAAGTTACTGGTGACAGAAACACAGTAAAACAGAGAGGAAGGGCCAGCTGGTCTGGTTTTTAAACAACAGCTGAGACAGAGAGAGGGAGAAGAGAAGAAAGTGTGGGAGTTAAATCTGAAGGGAAGGGCCTCATTTTAGAGGAAATCAGCAGTGAAAGCTGACCGAATGGCCACGGCATGTTGCGGGTGACGCATGAAACAGTAAGCACTGTTTGGTTACAATTCAGCCCCTCTGAAAAACTGGTTTTGCAAAAAGGCCCCTATTTTGATAAAAACTGGATTTTCAACTTAAAATCTGATTTTGAGAGCTCAAAAATTTAATCCAACCTCACCGATGAGTTGGGTTTTAAAAACTCTAGTCACCATAAAAATTTTGAGATTTAAAACTCACTAAAAATCATTGATTTAAACAAAATTCATAATTTAATACTATTTACTTAATTAAATAAATGTTTAATAAAAAAATTTAGAAACCTCAATTTGGGGTGTGAAAGAATAATTAGACCATACTTAAAATGATCTAACATAAAATACTTGTTTCAAAATTTATCTCACTTCGAAAATCATTTAAAATAATTATTTCTCCCTTTTGGAGTTTTGACAGGCAGTTTTAAATATCATTTTCTGAAAATAAAATTATTTTAAAATCAGAAATACAATTCATTGATTAAGGACAATCATATCATCTAATAATAATCACATAATAACATAATTTATAAAATAATAATAATAATAAGTGGTAACTTACCATTTTGCCGCTCCAGCTGGACGCGCTGCATCACTAAGCATTCGAGCTCGGATTGGGTCACACCTGGGCTTTTCACAAAGCCCTAATCAAAATCTTTGAGATTAACCGGTCAAGCAAGATTTATTAGGTTAAACTATGCCTAATCTGGGTCAGGGTATTACAAAAAGTCTATATAAATTGCAACTTCCAAATATAAACTTCTAAGGCCTAGCATAAATACATTTCCATTGCAAATTACAAAAACATTTAAACATCTTCATTCCTTCTCTAATCTCGTCTATGGGATCCTATAAACCTCGCCTTCGAGAAGTATCCTGCATCTACTAGCATCAGTTTCCAAGTTCATAAAACAAAAGTCTATATGCATTGCAACTTCCAAATATAAACTTCTAAGGACTAGCATAAATACATTTCCATTACAAAATACAAAAACATTTAAACATCTTCATTCCTTCTCTAATCTCGTCCATGGGATCCTATAAACCTCGCCTTCGAGAAGTATCCTGTATCTACGAGGAGTCAATACCAATAGAAAATAAATAAACAAATCAATATACACATGTTTACATACCCAAAATTTTAATCTAACATACTCTAGCATCAGGGCCAACTAGACATAAGTTGAGGCGTAAGGCAAAAAATCTAAATGGGACCTTCTTGCTGGCCAATTTTAGCTATGGTAACATGTGTTCTATTATGTTAAAATCATTGGAAGCAACCATGGTAAGTGGTGATTTGTAGATTGCTTTAGGTAGTCTAGTACTCAATGGTCTGCATCAATTAAGAACAACTTAGCAGTAACAGTTTGCAAAAGAATCACCAAGAAGTAACACCAACAAGAAAAGACAGAGGCAACCCCAATGGAAACAATTTTGATTAAGAAGAAATTGCATCAACAGTATCTGGAGAAGCAAGAGAATGAGAGGGGACTGACAAGCAAAACAGCATAATTCTATGATACATATTGTTTACTCTTTGTTCTCTATTACTAAGATGTTTATCATTCTGAGCAATCCACTAGTCCAGCATGATTCTAGTTATTGGATTCAACCTTATTCTTGTAAAAAAAACAATCGTTTTGGTTATTATTTTTTCTAAGTTATCATTGACTATTGACACACATGTGGATGTGATTCATTTGTTTGATATTCAACATTTTAGACTCAAACTTTTAGCCTAAAATTTCATTTTAACTTCTAAGGAGAAAAAAGTCGATGGCCAATGAAATTTTGGTACATTTTTCATTACCAACCATTTTTCCTTTGCTAAGTTAGAATATGAGACATCAGTTCTATGTCTCATAAGTTGCATGCTTCACCTTCCTTACATAAAGCTAGATCCAATTTACTCCACTAAAATTTCATAAATGTAAATACCCCATATTTGTAATTTCTATTCATCAAACTTAGTTTTTCAACATGGGTATGACAAGCTCCATAAATTTCATGTTTTGGCATTTAGTGCTAACTACTTTACACACAGAAAAGAAATAATCTCACCCAACTAGCATATTACAGATTCCATCACTCATTGCAACATTTTCTTCTGCTACTCAATCATGTTCAACATTATGTTTAACAAAACATAATCTCATATTTGTAAATCAACCATTTGACATGCAAGTTAGAGTGGAGTAAAACATATCAAAGAAAGTCCATAATAAGGAAGCATCCATAATAGAAAAAACTTATATGGCTACGATTAATTGAATTGGAGATTCATTCCAAATGTAGTAGTTGATGGAGCGGTTGTAGTCGATGAAGCAACAGTTGGAGCAGAGGTAGATGGTTGAAAATCAGATGAGGTATTAGATCCGATATTTGCAATGATTTTGGACAGATGATGTTGCAACCAACCTTGTCGTATATGAGGTTCCAGTCCCAAAAACACAGATGTCCTTATATCATCAGCTATTATAAATCAATAGTTGAGTAAATCAAATCAGGAAGAATATTTGGGATATCAGATACATTTTTACAAACTCTATTCGTTCTTTCCTCATCTGTTCTACCTTTAGTTGGATATTTAGAAGCCATTACCTCAACATGAGATCCCATTTTCTTCACAACATTGGTCATTTCTTCTAAAGAAATTGCCAAACGATCCCCGGTCCCATGTTTCCTCACCTTACTTCTCTGCCCGAACTCATCTGAAGATGGTCGAACTCTAGACGGTCTGTATGATGTTGATCTTTGTTCATTCACAAGTGTTGCACTCTCAGTGTTCTCCAACCCCTCGTCCTCATTGAGATCGATGGGATGAGAATCCAACAAATCTTCCCCATCATTAAGTGTTCGACGACCAGTTAAGCCAGGAGTATGTGTGGCAAAAGCATCCATGGTAATATCGCATATATCATCACCAGTTATAACACCACTTCCGGTGGCCACATCTTTCCCAAATATGATGAATTTTTTTTCATAAAGTGGGAATTTCTTATTTTTATATGGTGCTAAGTGATGATGTTTCTACAAAAAAAAAAAAAAAGAAGTTATATCATATAACAGTAAATGTATTCAATGTTAAATTACATAAATTTATTTAACATGCATAAAAAAATTGTGAAATAAATCATACCTCATATAATGCATCCATAGCATCAGCCTCTCTCTTAAAACATTGCGCTATTGGATTCTATTCGAAGCTAGACTTATTCGATATTTAAGACAATGCACTATATATTTTTCGTCATGTTCTCATTCGACTTTTGAAATTTTCTCGATTCATATTAGTATTTTGTGATGTATTAAAATTATCCCTCACCTGGTTCCATACATTTGTAGTAAATTTTCCATCAACTCTACCTCCTTCATGTATTTGATCAATTAGGAGGTTGCATAGACAATCATCCATGTCCATTGTCCAATGAACATGCTTTGATGTATTTGATGCAACTCCTTTTTCCATCTTGTTTTTTCCATCTCTAGTAAATACAACAAAAATGATGAAAAACAAAAAAATATAAAAACATATGCAAAAAGTATACATTATGTGAATTCCATGTATGACTCATATAAGATCATGCAACATCCCATGTTTACATCAAAATATTCCAAAATGATAAAATATTTACTAAAATCCCATCATAATCACTCAAGTGAAATAGGATAAAAAGACAAAAGAACTCTTAACAATATCATTCTGAACTTGCACACCAATCATTCCACATAGAATTTGCCATAGCATCTCGTTTTTTAACCCAATTAATTTGCATTTGTCTACGAGACGTGGATGTTGAAGCTTCATTTTGAGTTGTAACAACCTCGGACTGAAAGTCCATTTCTTCATTCATTTCTCGTTCAGTAGAAAAATAGTAATCATCTTTGTCTACTATATTTATAAAGTTGTGAAGAACACAACATGCTATGACAATCTTCACTTGAGTTTTGTAATCATAAGTTGTAGCCCACTTCAGAATAGGAAACCATTTTTTAAGAACCCCAAAGGAACATTCAACAGCACTCCTTAAACCAGAATGTTAAATAGCTCTTCTTTATTCTTCGGAATAGGTTGTTCGCTATCCGTAAACTGTCTAAGATGATGACGCCCTTCACGATATGGAACCAAGAAACCATGATAGTTACCATATCCAGCATCACAAAGATAGTATTTACCTATACGTGGCAAAAAAAATCAATAAATAAAATTTGTATATATTTTCATATATTAAAGTAAAGGGTATCATGTGTTACCATCAGGGACAACAAGGGGACGATTCCTCGTTAATGCATCTTGCAAAACTCGAGCATCATATGCTGTGCCTTCCCATCCAGCAAGTATGTATGTCCAATTCATATCAAAATCACATGCTGCCATAACATTTTGTGTCGGAATACTTCCTTTGGCTTTCGGACACATATATATGTTTCTTGTTCTTTTACTGACAAAGTGTCTGGAATATGAGTCTCGTCCAAAGCTCCAACACAATCCTAAAATAGAGGGATAAAGCTAGTTGCATCATTAGCTAAGAGATAAGATATTGACATTATATATATTTTAAAAATATTTTACCTTAAAATAAGGCCAACGCCTTCAGTTGAAATTGATTTGTGGTGGAGTTGGGGCAGTAGCACTTGGTTGCTTCACATAGTCCTTATACAATGAGCATACAACACGTAATACTCTATGGAAATGTCGCCTCACTGTTTCTCCAAATCTGCAGAACCTACTACCAATAGCTCGGTTTCGAACATTGTGTCCCAAAGTGTGTAAAAACATCACTAGTTGCTCCTCTAAAGAAACACCCCTTGTATCCTTTAATAAACTTTTTTGTTGTATCACATCCCTCAATTGTACAAATGTATCCCTACTCATTCGTATTTGTTATCGACAAAATAATTCTGATTCGCAATTTAGGATCCTGTCTAGATAAATATGTTGCCCTTGATGTGACTCACTAAAGCGGTGATGCTTTTTACTATTTGTGTGTCATAGTAATAATTTGCAGTCATTGCAACAATGCCTACCATCTCAGTCACTATATTAATTAGAGAAACAATTTCCTCGTCGTTCACCTCGTCCTCCATACCTAAACCTATTATAACCCAATATATTATAGAGGATCCATGAAAGGAAAATGGAAGACTTAGAACAAAAAGTATTAGAGCTTTATGTATGACTGTAACTCAAACAAGAAGTATGTTTTTCAAACTCAGAACTAACGATACCTACTACATATGAATTAGGGAAAAACAAATAAAAAATAAAGTATATGATTTTTTATGTTTTCAAAGAAAATGAAGTGTTTAAGACATAAGTTCTAAATTTAGCTTTGATTTAAATAATAAACACAACTCTAAAACTCTCCCATTGGCATTGTTGACTCTTTGCCAACTGTTCATTCCAAAAAATGGTATACAGTTTGCCTAGAATCAGATTAATAAAACAAAGGGGTGCATGGTGAAAGGTTGGTCTAAGGTGGTATGGGTTTTAATTGAAATGATCAAAGGGGAAAGTTGGGTAATGGAGACATTCCTGGAAACAGAGGGGTGACAATTTGGGTTAGGCGATTGTCTGTGGGGCAGATGGTGGTTGTTTGCATATGGCAAGGTTGCTGGCTTGGTGTAGGCTTCAGGAAAGGTGTTGGGACAGAGGTGGAGTAGATCTGGGAAGTGTGGAGAATGGAGTTAAGGTTGACGATGGTCAGGGCAGCCATGATAGAAGTGGGTGAAACTGAGAAGGATAAAGAGACCATGGGCTGGGTTATTCTCTAAAGTAATCAATAAGTCGAAAGAGCACAGCACGGGATCAAAGAGTCTGAAACGGAGAGAATAGCGGCACAACGGGTATAAATCTAAAATTAGCAGATCAACATGAGGGGACATCGCAGCAGCCGAATAGCACGAGGGGAAATCACAGTGAACGGCAATCAGCAAGGGCCAATCGCAGCAGCCGAACAGCACGAGGGGAAATCGCAGCTAACGTCAAGCAGCAAGGGCGAAAGCAAAAAGGGGTGGCATGTCCGTCATGCAGCAGATCACAAAATAAGAAAAGGCGTGGATCGGATCGTCCTCGACCAGATCTATAGCAAGAAACTGAAGCGCGGAGTGGATCGTGAGGGCGACAAATAGATCTGAACCAAATCTATACGAGGAGGAAGATGAAGTGTCGTCGGGCGTCGGAGAGATTTCTCGTTGAGAGATCTCAGATGGAGAAAAGATCAACACAACCAGGATCGGCAGAACAAACCTCAATCTACTGATACCAGATTAAGGTATTTTCCCCTGCTATTTCATTCATATTAAACTTGTATATATAGAGTACAATGGGAGTATTTCTCCATATGGAATACACACTATACACAAACTTTGATTGCTAAAACACATAAAAATCACATAGAAGTTGAAGTGAGACTTACCATCTTTTGTAGAAAATCGGACAAGGGTTGGCTGCAGACTTGGCTAAAGGACGAGCAACAATGGTTGTTGTGCCGAAACAGCTATAACGACGCCGGCGATTGTGGCGAAACAACTACAACAGCGGTGAAATGAAGGTGGAGATGGAGAGAGAAAGAACGGGAGAGGGAGGGAGAGACTGAGAACGAGAGCGAGGGAGGGAGCATCAAGAGTGGAAGAAAAAATGAGGGAGAATGGAGGTTTATTGAAGAGGAGAAGAGGGTTCGGCGAGAATGTTACCAAACAAGGGTTTCGTGGGAAAAATTGGGGTTTCGCGGGAAAAATAGAGGAATGGCGGGGTAAAGAAGGGTAGAGTTTCGTGAATACCCCAAGCTCCATCAGGGTATTTAGAAATGAGATGGGAGGGGTAAATTTTAGATTTTTTACCCTTACCCCCTTGTTACCAAACAAGGGTAATGAGGGGTAACGGGGGTTATCCCCTTTTACCCCCCTTCCAAACGCAGCCCTAGAGGTCTCCCAATAAAGCTGCCTCTCACCTACTTTGTCTCTTGTTGCTAATCTCATTTTATAAAATCTTCTTCTTCATTTGACTATACTATAGTCTAACATATTCCTTTTTTATCTCTTCTTTTGATGGTAGCCCTCTCCTCTAATGCCTTTAATAGCTTTTAGACTCGTCGGACTCGTACTTAAATACTTCAAAAACACTATGAAAAATTGAACGTCAATTTGTTAGACCCTCTACTTAAATAACCTCTCTAATATAATATATGTACCATGGTCTCAACCATATTACATTATAGAGGTTTTACTGTACATGTTAGCTTTGAAATTAGGTTTGGGCCATACAAATACACTTTGAGTGGGGCTCAGGTTTGACTAGTTTCGGTTAACTCGGGCCCAGGCTTGAGTCTTATGCTTAAATAGCAATAAGGCTCAGGATCAGACAGGCCTAAAACTCAGCCCGGCCCAACCTAGATGCATCACTAGCCTGGCAAGTGGCAATGACCAAGGAAGAAAGAAGAGTGAAGACCATTGTACAACAACTAGAGAAAAATACAGAGGAAGAAAAGAAAGAAAAATAATAAAAAATAAAAGTGGTCCACCTATGGCTACTCTTTCTCTCTCTTCTTCGTTTTCCTTTTCTGTTTTTTTTTTTTTTTTAATTTTTTGAATCTTAATTGGTACAACGTAGATATAAGATCCTGACTTATAATTTATAAAAGATTCAACCATCCATTTAATGATACTTTCTTTGGTGAAATGGAGATATCTAGTCCTAATTTATAGAAGATTCCCTCTCTATCTAATGGCATCTTTATTGTTGTATAGACTATAGAACATATTGGGTCCTAATTGAAAGAGGATCCCAACCTTCAAAATTCAAATATAGAATTTGAATTGCATCAATGTTCATCAAAGTCTGAATTTTGCATGAAAAACCTCTACAAGTTCTGCTTATAGGCCTGAAAATCATTTTCTTTGTCCTGCAATATTTATTATGAACGATATGGGCCTATAAAAAATTATTTTCTTGGCCTCTCATTAGCTATTCAAGGGCCTGAAAATTTCATGAAACTATTTTTGGGCCTGTCAGAATCTCTGGGCCTGTTGGAATAAATCGGGCCTATGGCAAAGGCTTCTAAACATGCAGAAAGTTTTATTGGCCTGCAGAATGTTTATGGGCCTGAAATCGTTAACAGGCCAGAAACAAATGGACCGGCACACAATACATGGACTGTTGCTGGTCGAAGGCTATATTGTACGAATTGTGTTTTTTTTTTTTTTTGATAATTGAGGGGAAGCATGAGGCAAGGGTCCCCGCTAAACCTCTCGGGAGAGCGCCCCACACCCACACAGAACACCTCCAATTTACGCCGCTAGGACTCGAACTAGCGACCTCTCACTTCTTGAGACGAAAAGAAACCAGTTGAACTACCAACATTGTACGGATTGATCAAGAGTCAGAAAGTTATACATAATCCTTTCTTGGACTTGATAAGAAGTTTCTGGGTCCACGAATATTTTTGAGCCTCTAACAAAGGTTCCTAAATGTACAACAAATGCCAATGGGCCTGAAAATTGTTACTGGGCACGCAAGCATTATGTGAATTATTAATGGGCCTGAAAACTGTTAATGGGTCAGTGAACTATACATGGACTAAAATCAATACAATGACTATAAATGGGCCAGAAATTAGTAAGAGCCAACGAGAAAGATTTGGACTAATAATGAGCTAATAAACAAATTTGAATTGTTAATGGGCCAAAATATTAAGAATGTCACATTTTGGGCCAGAAAATCATGGAATGTTCATGAATCATTGAGTCATACATGGATTATTAACAGGCTAATTACATTTGTACAAATTACTGGACGATTAAACCAAAGTTTAAAAACTCAAAAAATCAACTCGCTGAGTCCATTTTACTCAGTGACTCGACCTAGTCTTGATCAGTCATAACATGACGACTCGGACTACCCGAAGTTAACCGTTGCATAAAAGATGAAGTAAAGTAGCAATATTACGTCACTGCATTTATTTCTCTTCTTGAAAAAAATAATATTTTATTTTATTAACATTTTCTCTAGAGAGAGAGTTTGAAGACATAAATGTTAATATTTGCGTGAGTGATTCAAAGCCTTCTTGCTAGAGAGGTTACCCTTACATGGTTAGTCTGAGTTAAATCGAAGAACTCAATTTGGCCGAGTTTTTAGTTTGACTCGACGAGTTGACCAAGTTAATATGAAAACTCGTTCAACGTTGAGTCTTTGGTCAAATTACTTGATTTTACAATCAAATTGAGTTATCTTAGAAGAGTTGAACAAGTTCTCATCAAGTAATTAAGACAAATAAATAAGGATTTAAAGTAAATCTTTTGTCATATTTTACTCCAATTGAGAACTCAACTCCTCAGTATTTCTAGGTGTAATTATTATACTCGATATCTCCTATTTTATAAATATTTTGTATAATCTCTACATATTCATTTGAGGTGGTTTTTTCCATCTTTGTCGAATCAATTTTCTTAATTAATCTGGAAGTTTTTTTTTTTTTAAATTGATAAAAATCATACATAATTTTTCTTCGACCTTCCAAAAGCTTTTGTAGTTGAGTTTCCTCGCATGAACTTAAAATTAGTTGTTCATATTTTGAGGCGAAGTTTGTAAATAGTTTTATGTATTTATAAGATTAATTTTTAAAATAATATTGTAAATTGAGAATATTTATATTATAAAAATAATAATAATAACAGGCTTTGCCTCAAGTTAAGCCCATTACATATTCAACCAGTGCTCGCCCCAATGCCTGAAAGGTTCATTTAGGATGGAAATGGTTGAAGACACCACACTTTCTTCTCAGTGAGAAACGCGAGATGAATGCTTGTACTATTTGTTCCATTATTGTTTAAAAGTTCAAAGACTCTCCAATGACTCAGTTCCTGAGTGAGTCAATTATTTTTTTTCAAGTTTTTAAAAAGTTAAAACTCAGCTTAGTTTTTTATTCAATAGAATTTCGAGTCTAATTTGAGTTTTGAGTTTTTAATATTGATTTGAATACTAGGTAACAAATTTCACAGTGGCATGTGCCGACTTTATTTATTTTTCAAATTAGAAATTAGAAAAGTTTATGGGATACATGTATTTATTATAGCGAAATGATCACATGTACACTCATACGTGAGGAGGATGGAGTCCATCAAATGGAGTAATAATGGGTATATTGGAAATATCTTTCTTTAAATATATGGTCCACTAAAATTTACGTTGATTTAATAAATCAAGAAACGTTTTTTAATCTATTCAAATTTGATCAATTTAAATCATTTTTAAATTTTAAATTTTGTTGTCTTCAAATATGACTTTATTAATTTGATTAAAGTGATTTTTAATAGGGCTTGTACTCAAACGAATACCTTGGTAATGAACTTATTAACCCATTACGCTAGTGAGTAGTGACCATCCTGTTTTAAGAGATGTCTCTTACCGCCTTATTTTGCTTTATATGATGAAAATGTCATCAACTAAAATTTTAATTTATGTTGTCATTTAATTAAAAATAAACTAGGATGTCCTCTTCAAAAGAAAAAAAAACTCTGACAAAAATTCTTCTAAGTGAAACCTGATACTTAAACTATCCTTTAAATGGACCCTAGGTTTCCCAATGGTGAGATGTAGTGTAAAGAGAATCAAAATGTTAGGAGATATATGAAGTTTTATATCCTTGTGAATCAACTTAACGCTTGATTTTAAATATTTAAAAAACTAATAGCTTACACTCATCAAGATTTCAAAGGTTGATATCAATACTAAGATGATCATGTTAATGATAAAATTTTAGGGTAGCGATCCTCCTACCGGTGTTTTGTATAATTCGACACGGAATTTATGGTATTGCCCGTTTTACCATTCTACAGCGGTATAAATCGGCTCACTGACCGATCACTGAAATCAAATCACTGAAATTTATCTAAGTGAGACTTTTTTTTTTTATAAAGAACAACAAATCGGATCACTGACCGGATCTTTTAATTTTTTTTAAATGCTTTCGTACGGCAGTGGAAAGGTAAAATGGACAATACCCTAAAACGCGTGTGTCGTTACACAAAATGTCCGTGGGAGAATCGCTATCCAAATTTTATATACTTTATATCAATATAGTCGTTTATCCAATGCACTATAATTTATTTATAGGAACAAATGAATAATCTTCTTTTTGAAGCAAAAATTAAAATATTTGAAATTAAGATGAATGTTCAAAGTTTAGAAAGGCATGATAAGAAAGGTTAAAGTAAGTCTTGGGTAAGAATGGGAAATAAATCTGGCCAAAGCATAATTAAAGCAAAAGACATAGGATACTTCTCCCAATAATCCGAGTGAAAGTTGGCAAAGCAAGACCTTCCTTAGGTGCCTCAACTTGTACTCCTGAATAACAAAACATATACGGCAGAAATTTAGGTGGGTAAAGTTGGATTTTAATAAACTCAATTTAATTTATATAAAAAAGTTATTGAGCTTGATATGACTCGACCTGAGTTGGTAGCCCTAATGGTTCAATCTAACTCGACCCAAGTTGTCAGCCCGACCCAACTCGAGTTGTGGGTCTGGCCCAACTTGAGTGGCTAGCCCAAACGGGCTCGATCCATTTCTTAGCCCAAATTTGGGGAAAAAGATTAGCAACATGTTTTTTTATCTTTTTTGAAACTCATCTTGGATTGGATCAATTAGGATCAGATAGGATCGATTTTAAATTTCTGAACTCAACCTAATCCGAATTCCGTGCGGGTTTTAAAACCCGTTGGACTAGTTTTACCAATCTTAAAATACCTTTCAACAAAGATATTTTGTTCAACGGTTTGAGCTCAAGCTTTTAAGCCCCTCGGGCTCATACATAAATGTGCTTGGACTTAAAAAATAAATAGGTTTAAAGTCAAGTTTGGCCCGTCAAACAAAAAATCTTTGTCGAAACCCGTTTATTTAGGTCGGACTCAGACAAATGAACACCTTTTAATTATTACTCTTTCTTTTCAAAACAAAAATGAAAAAAGGATAAGAATGAAAGAAAATAACCATCAAATAGATTTAAACCTAGGTCAATTATATATGAAAAACAAGTATATTTGCCAATAGATTACAATAACTTTCACATCTTCACTTATATATAGTGTTGCATATAAGTACTAGTTTTTACTATTGCTGCATTTACGAACGGGTAAAACTATTGCATATTATTCCGTGCATGATCGTATTCTCTAAAGGGAGGTCGCAGCTATCATTTACATGATTATACTTGTGATTCTGAAAAAAGTAGCAATGGTCTTCCCTCACATGAAAACATTTTGTAAAATATTACGGACTTAACGTACGATTAAATGATAGATGACCATCATCTAGTTACAAAAATCCCACAAACTTTACTCCTTGGCTCTCCTAAGCATCAGATGTGTGTGACATTGGCACAACTTTGATTTATAGATTTGAATAATTGATCCATTAAGCTAAGTTACACAAGACTTCACCACTGCAACACGTGTCCAATTATCCAATAATATCCTATCATCCAATAAAACACACTCCATTGGAGGAATTTCAACTACTCCTTGCCACTAGTGTAACTTTTGAAGGCTGCCATTGAATCACTTGGTCATTAATCAAGAATTTTTAATTTTATTTGATGTGTTGACATTCTGTAATCTTCTGATTTTAATTTAATATAATTTATTCAGTCCAGCTAATGGAGAAGAGTTGGATCAAATTGACAATCGATTATAAAATGTTTGGCTACCTTTGTGAACTTAAGTTGGCTTAAACATTTTGATGAATCCTTGAATATCATCATTAGCTTAAGTAAACATAATAAGATTTCAATGATCTTAATTAATGATTATAATTATTGAATGATGTTCAAAATTTATGAGCTAAATGCTGGACCACGACCACCGCCGCCGTTGATTTGTCTTGTGGTGTCTCACGTACATCCAATGGTTATCATCACTTTGAGATTTGAAATATAGGGATAGGAAGGTTATTAGCTTGTACTTAACTATATTGGTTATATCAATTAACTTTGATGTACAATGCTCATATTAGAGATACAAAGATTGACATTATACCTTATAAAATTTGACCCAATTCGATTATCTAAATTAAATTGAAGCATTTTAAATGGGTATGAATTTAAAGTTTTGTGATCTGAATCCGAAATATATTTGAATCGACAAATCTATTTAATAAACCAGTAAGTAATGGATTTAGAGTTATATTGACCCGACTTGAAATTGATCTGACCAGACTGACTTGTTGTCAGGTCTACCTTGCACTAGACCTGACAAAATTTGACTTCTGAGCCTAACCCAAGCATTTTAATAAATTTTATGACCCAAACTGATTGACCCGTTTTACAAATAAACAATGGGTTGGAGAGGAGTTCTACACTGGGTGTGAATGAAAAGAGAAAAAACCGTCAGTGAAGGCGATGGGAGGTTGATTGGATCTTAAGATACAAGTGGCACTCTTTTTTCAAATAGCGCGAGGACTTTTGGTGTGTATATATGGGTGCTCGTTTCAATGTAAAATTGTGAGGGCGTGTGTGTGAGCTCAAAGCGGGAAGGGTCATTACAATAACACAGCATGCTTCAATATATAAAGTTAAATTCTATAAACAGCATACACAAGGAGAAGTAAACTACTTAAATTTTAGAGAGCGGATTAGAAATGATATCATAGGCAAAAAGGTAATTGATGGTATAATTTATATTAGATTCAAATAAAGAAGTAGATTTCGACAAGTTAACTCTAGATAGATAAGATTTTAGTTACATGATGATGATGATAGAAAAGTGAGACTTTATGTTTGATATCTAAGTATATATTTGAAAGAGATATGATCATATGGTATTGTATTTATGAGCTGTCCAACCCCTGGGGCTGACCCAACCGAAAGACACCAGACAGACTAACGACAAGCGAGATAAAGAAAGCAGCTGGACTGCCTTGCCGCGGGAGTCTTCTCCAATGAGAATAGAGACTTTGGACAAGAAGGAACTGGCCGACACCATGGGAGTTGAGATTACTCGCAATGACTTGGTGAAGAGAATCTATAAGAGAAGGTTCTCAAACCGAGTGCAGAACAAATAAAACGCTTAGTTTTTAAAAGGGTTGATGGATCTATCATCCACCAAACTTTGAAAGAGCTTTTTGTCAGAGAGTTAACCTTTTTCTTTTTCTTTTTTCAAAATGAATGGTGGATTAACTCATATTATAAAAAACTATCATGAAAATAATAGTATATGATAATTTTATTATTCAAAATATCACAATAATATAATTGAATTTTGATTAAATGAAAATGATATGGGATTATTGATAGAAATTAAATCCTCAAAATTAAAAATCATTTTCATGGTTGACGTTGTTGGGAAAAAGAGAGATTTGAAGCTGGAGATATGCGTTGGATCTTGCAGAGATAAAAAGGCAGAGCCCGTGAGATTCATTCAATTAGAAACTAGAAAAAGAGGGATACATGAACATGAATGGAGGGTGTATGCTTCTTGCATTAAAATCTAATCTGCTGGCAAAATAGAACGAGTACATCCCTTCTGCCTCAAATCCATTCTTTGTCAACTACCTGTAGAAAACTAGAATTGATAACTAAAAATTTATTAAATATTATTGTTTATCATTTAAATTAAATATTGTTAATTATATAAACTGTTGTATTAACTATTAAGATGGACGGGATATGCATCAAATTTCGTGATAATTTTGTAAACTAAAATTTTAGTCTTGTCCAATTACTTTCGAAAGATTAGAGGCTTAGAGTCAATGCATTTTTTTAATGTTTTTAATATTTTTTTTAACTGTGGAAACCTGTCAACTCCACTTTGTGATGATCATTAGGAAAACTCTGGATCCATAACACCACCCACAAGCACATAGATAGGGTAAGACGCTCCAAATGATCAAAGACGAGACCTCCTGTAGAAAGTAGGGATATCCAACTATTCGAATATATAAAGCGGTGGGTATTTTTTTAATATTCTTTACATAACATATGACACTAGACACGTTAAATTGGTTGTAACTTGAAAGCGAGCATTAGTAGGATATGATGTTAAATTACTAAAAAAAATTAGCACCCTCAAAATTTGAAATTAAAAGAAAAAGGCATATGGTTTCAAAGATCCAATAAAGAGGACCCTTTTTTAGTTTTATATTCTGATTAGAGCTTTCTAACAAATTCTTGCATTGAACCAAAGTGGCCCTGAATGGATACAAAATTTTAATAATTAAAATTATAACTTAGAATCATCAAAATTTAGAGAGCTTAAAAGTATGACTCAATCTTACATTCATGTTTGGACCTTTCTAACACATCCATCACATTTTTGAACTTCAGTCACAAACTCAATTTCTAATACTTCATCTTAATATTTGAAAATCACTGAGCATTTTTAAAACAAATTAAGATTTATGTATTTTAACCATTAAGATCTAGTAGTCAAAAATTGATTTTAACTTTAAATTTAATTCACTTATAAATCATCAAACTACTTTTTAATCTATATTATACATAAGAATAGTTGTTGAATGGTGGGAAAAAAAAAGGGACAAAGAAAAATTGCTTACCAAATTTGTGGGGAAAAGAAAAGTAAGCTCTACTTTCTCCTACTTATTAAGTAAGCTCTATGTTATTGGAGATTTGGAGGCACTATTATTAAAAAAAGTAAATAATTAAATTTTATTATTTAAATAATCAAGTGTAATTAATTTTTGCTATTTTAAATAAAAGGTGCCTTTAATTATTTATTTTTTTAAATGATATGATATTATATCTAAATATCTAATGCTTGAAATCCAATCCTCCTCTTTGGTTCATGTTGGTGAAGAAAGAGTTACTCCTCTTTAAGCGCGTGATATCATTCAAAGTGGAGAAAGGAAAGGTTCAGTGCATAGCTGGATACATGAATACATTCCTGCACTAGATTTCTCTATCATATATCTCATGCGTCACGATGATTATTCATTGGGTGCTCCACAAGGACACGTAAATTTGTAATCCTATATTACTAACTCGCTAAGGATCATAGTTTAAAAACTCAAAATAATTTGAATAAATAAGTTTGAGTTGACTCAAATCGATAGAATCAACAAATTTGACTTGAATTATTCGACTCAATAAGATTTTGAAGCGGATTGAGTTTGAGTTTCGATTATATCTATTATGACAACAAATCAATATAATTCAATTAAAAAGTTGAAATACATAATTTTAATGATGATAATAACATATGTCTTGAGATTTTTTATTCTTGACAGTATTCAAAATATAATTTGATGACTTGCTAAGTAAGTTTAGTTTGAGATTTTCTTTGAACTTTATTATTGGGGTCATGGAATTGAAGCACATAAACTTAGAGTAAGATTTACTAAGTCAAACAACAGAAAAAGTTGGTTGAATAGGACTCTGTTAAGGTTTAATAATGATCAAGTTTGGTCAAGTCTATGACATAAAATGTATAAAGTAATCTTTGAGAGTGCTACATACTGAACTTTCTATAAAATGTACAGACTATTTTATGAAAAATATTTTCTTCTTTTTTAAAAAAAATATACGAGTGGAAAATCGCAGAAAATTCACTGTAAAATCTCCACATGTGATATTCACTGTCTTTAGACAAACCATGTGAAAAACATCTTTAGTAAGGCCAAGATCCCAAGCTCCAAAAGAGAGTTAGAAGGTAACTGGTATTTATTAAGTTTTTTTTCCATATGATATTGAAATAAATTATAATTATTTAATGGATAATTAGTCAATATTTATTTATCATTTTTGTCTAATTTTTTACGTATCAACATAAAATCAGATCATAACTACTTAATAAACAAATGGCAATGGTCAAGATTTATTTGAAGATCACCTTAAATTATCTCTTTTTATGTATGAATAGATAAGTAAATAGTTAATCTTAATTTTCGTTTTGAAAAAAGAAAAGCTGCACTGTTTTGGATAATTATTTTTAATCGGTATGTCCATAGTCAATCCAAAGACAATAGAACCCGCTTTAAGAAAAGTGAGTCCTTAGTTCGATTCCAACTCTACCTTAAAGAGTCATTGCTTTTAGAGTTATTCACTGTGTGATTAGGGAAACTTACACACACCTGATAATTAGTCAGGTGCTCTAAGAGATTTGAACACCTTGCTCATAAAAAGAATCGATACATAGAGTCCCTATATAATTTAATCAACCCACTCGATACCAAACATTATCAAGTTCAAACTTGAATTGCAGATCTTACGACTTGAAAAACATCAAAACAAAGGTTGCAAGAAAATAAATTGTTTTAATTATCAAGTAATATTTTTTTAAAATTTACATCATCATCATTTGACATCATTATTTGAAAACTTAAAATTGAATTAGGCGAGTCATTCAAAGTCGATTCGACTCAATAGAAATTCAAATTAGGCAAGTTGATAATTTTTTTTATTCTTTTATTTTTATAAATCAATAGAATTTCTTAAATTTTAAAATTTCAAACATTGGATGACAGCATTTTCCACCTGAGATGATCCATAAAAGAAAAAGTAGCCTCAACTCGTTGAAAATTAAAATATAAAAAGCTTCCTTCTTCCCAACGGCTAAAAGTCAAAAACACCGCTTGCCTTTTAAGACACCAAAATCATATGATCTCTACTCTCTCCTTTCCCTCCTCACTGCCTTTTAAGATGAAAATTTATATAAAAGTAATTTTATATGGTAACTATAGATAAGTTAAATGTTTAATTAGAAAGCTTGGTTATAATCTTAAGAGGTTATTTTTATGTGATTCAATGAATTTTTTTAATGATTTATTTTTAATAAAAAAATAAAAAGTATTCAATGATTTTTTTTAAAGAAATCGTAGTTAAATAATTTTTTTAATTAATTTTCAACATGTAATTTCAATATCTAAATAATTATATGTGGGGTAAGATGTTTAGGCTCATTAAAAAAATTGTTAAAGAGAATGATTTGCAGTGGTGGAACACTAAGGTGGAAAGAGCTACACATAAGAAGAAAATTCAATTTAAATTATAACAGAAAACAAAAGAGTTGGTAGATTAGAAGAACTACAAGATATCCCAAAAAGTCAGTAATGAGATTGTAAGCAATGTTAATCCGAATGTCTAACGAATTACCTTTGAGGCATTTTGGATTCAACAGCGATTAAAATCTGGTAAAGCTGGTCAAGTAGTAATATAATATAAATATTACATATAAAATTAAGTAAGACACCTTATGCAAATGACATTAATATAAATATTAAAAATAACATTTAAACTTTGAGTAATATATCAAAACAATGAAAATATGAGATAGAAATGGTAATAAACCTTTATATTTTAAATATATCTATTTTTTAATATTAATTTTTGATATTTTAAAGGAATTAAAAAAAAAAATCAATTTTTGTGAGCTAGACCGAACTGCAGTCACCGTGGTTCCGGTCGAACTGGCTGATCCGGCTTTGATAACACTGATTGTAAGTAAAACCAAATATGAATCATATGATGGTTCATACGCTAATTTAAGAATGAAGGAATGTGAGAAAAGAATTTATAAATTAGCTAAGGTGCAAGAAGAAAAGTCGGATCTTGGTCACGATACATTGACAACAACAATAACTAAAGGGTTTTAGTGAAAGAGAAATAAGAGAAAGATAAAAGAAAATTATTCCAAATACTTGTTAAGCACAAAATTTGAAAGTGGAGATATTATGAAAGGAGAGTCAAATGAGAGGTCAGTGAACAAAATTTTAGGTGAAAGTGGAGTTTCATTCTTACTTATCCTAAAGGGTAACTCCCGTAGAGTTATCTAGTGTGTATGGGTCGAAAGACTTGCACATATCACGAGGATTAGTCAGGTGCTCCTAGAGACCTGGACACCTTGATCATAAAAAAAGTGGGTATTGGCCCACCCAATTATTCAACAAAATTTTAACTTCAAATTGAATGTTTGATGAGTGATATAAGAGCACAATAGTCATTTTATAAAACTAAAAGAAATATTCAAACTTGTGCGAGTTATCGAACAATCAAACTCATAAATCACATAAAACTTTGGAAAATGATAATAGAGGGTTGTCTAAGAAAAGAATCAAATATATTTGAAAACTAATTTGGATTTGTATAGAGTAGGTCAACAACAAAAGTTATCTTTATACTAAAATATCTTATAAAGAAATTTAAAGAGAAAAGAAAAATCTTTATATGACTTTTATTTACCTAGAAAACCTATAATAGAGTACCGAATAAACTAATATAGAGGACTCCTCAAAATAAATACATCCCTAACAAATACTTGGAGATCATTCAAGATATGTATGACAATGCAACTATTAAAGTAAGAATCGTTTTTGGTTTCCATTGGAGTAGACTCTATTAAAGATCTTCTTTAAGCTTTTATAATATCAAGAGTTTAAGATGAAGTGCAAAATTAAATTTTAATAAATTTAATCAATCTAATTTATTTTTATTAATTTTTCTCATTTAAAATGTACAAGAGTGTGCAAGCCAATGTTTTGAAAAGTGGCTCGTGGATCAAAACTTCTCAGGAGAATGTTTCATTTGCTAAGGTTCAATTTGAACCATTGTCAAACTCGATCAGATCCATCGTATCTGCATGATATTCTATAATAGTATCAATTAATTAATAATAAATTATCTAAAAATATGATAATATGTTAATGATTATAAAATATTAAATATTAAAAACAAAACACATAAAATATAGAAATATAATAAGTAGTTAATAACTATATTGAAAATAATAGAATAATCTACCAATCAAATCTAATAATTTTGAAACCTTTTGGTATTATCAAGGTACAATGTATCAAACTTTTTAATGATTATTTGTTTAAGAATTTGAATTTTAAAAAAAATTATCAAAATAATCAAACCACATTTAATAAAAGATCTAGTTTACAAGCATGAAAACGTGTTGGAAAAAATGGAATGGCCAGACAGATTCAAAGGCATCCCGTGTTTTGGGAG
>CM039088.1:50954058-51007281 GCA_022113865.1 Chimonanthus praecox | reverse complement strand
GGGTAAACTGACATATTAACAATTTTATGAGAATTAATAATTTTATTAAATCTATATAATATAAAAATAAAATTTCTGCAACATTTTCAACGTGATGCATTTGGATAGGGGTAAATTTTTACAGGGGTTACTCTTGAATAGTGGTAATTGTAAGTAGGGGTAAACTGGCATATTAATAATTTTATGAGAATTAATAATTCTATTAAATATATATAATATAAAAATAAAATTTCTGCAACATTTTCAACGTGATGCATTTGGATGAGGTAATTTTTTACAAGGGTTACCCTTGAGTAGGGGTAATTGTAAGTAGGGGTGAACTGACATATTAACAATTTTATGAGAATTAATAATTTTATTAAATCTATATAATATAAAAATAAAATTTCTGCAACATTTTCAACGTGATGCATTTGGGTGAGGGGTAAATTTTTACAGGGGTTACCCTTGAGTATGGGTAATTGTAAGTAGGGGTAAACTGACATATTAACAATTTTATGAGAATTAATAATTTTATTAAATCTATATAATATAAAAATAAAATTTTTACAACATTTTTAACGTGATGCATTTGGGTGAGGCGTAAATTTTTACAAGGGTTACCCTTATGTAGGGGTAATTGTACGTAGAGGTAAACTGACATATTAACAATTTTATGAGAATTAATAATTTTATTAAATCTATATAATATAAAAATAAAATTTCTGCAACATTTTTAACGTGATGCATTTGAGTGAGGGGTAATTTTTTACAGGGGTTACCCTTGAGTAGGGGTAAACTGATATATTAACAATTTTATGAGAATTGATATTATTATTAAATTCATATAATATAAAAAATAATAATTATAATTTTTATGAAGAGATATGTTGATATTTTTTATTTATTTATTGGAATTTAAAATAGTAATATCAAAAAAATTCTTTATTTATTTTTTTAATGTTAGAATGAAAGTGTTCATTTTATATTATAATTATGAAAATAATTTATAAAAATTAGATAATATTATTATAAGTTATATTATTAGAATTTACTTCATGAATATTATTTAATAAGTATATTTTATAAAAAAAATAAAAAAATATTAATATATCAGATTATCCTTACTTGTAGTTACCAAATAAGATATTTTACCCTTAGAATAAGGTTTTACTTTACCACTGCAATTACCAAACAAGATAAGGGTAATCCCAGTTCAAAGGTCACTCCTACTTAAGGGTGACCCCTACTTAGGGGTAACCCCTATAAAAATTATCCCTCATCCAAACGCAGGCATAGTGTCTCATAAATCCGAGCAGTGACAGTGACTAAGGAGAAAAATTCTGAAACACAGGTAGATTAAACTAGATCGTGAGTAAGAGGAGGAGAACTCTACTTGGACGCGAGCTTGGTGAGAAAATTTTGAATCACTGAGTCTCACATTGGCTTTGAGCTCTCCCCGACTTTGGAATATAAGTGACCTCTCCTTCAACTATCACCAAGGCCTTTTGTGGTCTATATATTGGTGCCTGTCCCGAAATAAAGCCATGAGGCCTGTCAAGTTCAAAGTGGATTATATTGAAGGCTTATCTCCTCCAAAAGGCATTTTTGAAATAACTTTTAGAGTATTTTCATAATAAACAAGTGTGACCGCCCATGTAGCATCCCAATGGCATTTTTCATTATTCTTGGTCCAAACCCAGTTGGTAGCCACATGAGCATGTCAAATTGGAAATGAATTTAGCTAGTCTTTATTTCCTTTTTCAATTATTTTTCTTGCTTAGGCAAATTTCATAATTTAGGATTTGTTTTTGAGACTTAGTAAATTATAAAAGGACCATTGCTTGGTCAATTTTTTTTTTGCATTTATGTGTGGAAAATTATGGGAAACCCAGCGTGAAATATCCACAGGTGATATCAATTGCCCTTATGACACATCAGGTGAGGTTATGGGGACTCGAACTTGACACTTCCTGCTTCCTGAGGTGGGAGATTATAAGTTGAACCAATTTATTTTCTCTCCAAATTTGAATTTTGGTGGTGAAGTTTTCAAGTGTTGAACTTGAGGGGCATCACTTGAAAACATCTCAGGTTTTCGGATCCAACCTAAGTTAGTGCCATGGATTGAATTTTTTTTTTTATTATTATTTAAGGCTTGAGTTTTGATTATATGTATGAATTTATAAACTCCTCTTGTTTGAATTAATTTCAAAAATCTATGAAAGAGAAAAAACCATTAATCTTAATTCAACTCTTAAACATAGATTCATGGGACCTGGGCCTCTTAGATGGATTATTAATCGTACTAAGGAAAGTAATCTAATTGCTTAAAACCCAATCTACTAAGGCTTTTAAAACCTGCAAAAGTTTTGAATCTGAAATCTTGGGGAGCGCAAAGGAAAGAGCCTTCAAGCCTCTCCTCCTTTGCATCAGTATGAGTTTAAAGTTTTGTGACTCAAATACGAAATAGACTTCAACTGACTAATTCATTTAATAAACAAGTAAGTGTTGGGTTAAGAATTGTTGCCTCCAAAACCAACCCGACCCAACCTAATTACTTGAAGTGAATCTGGGCATTTTAAATGGTTATGGGTAAAAAATTGTCACCTAGATTTTGTTAAATGAGCTAAGTCAATTTGAATCTAGTTTAAATTCAGTTGAAATGGAGCTTACTGATTTACTTAACGAATGAAACATTTTTAGGACCACTCCTTAAGTGAGTAGACCTAATACAATTCAATGTGTTCCATGTATATGCGACAATAGTCAAGGCCATTTATTAAAAGGCTCAAATTGCATCAAGTCATTTATTAAAATAGGTCGGTCAAGTTAGGTTACTAGATCAAGTCAAATTTTGTCTATTCCACCTAGTGTTAAAGTAAGAATTGTTAATCATTTTTCATATCATAAAAAATAAATCTCTCTTTCTTTTATTGGAAGAAGAGCTCTTCACAAAAATAAAAAAAATAGACCTTTTGTAGGAACTATATGATCCATTGGAGATCATAAATTTTTTAATGGGGCAAACTAGCAAAGAGAAATTTTACTTATAAGTAAAATTATCAATCGATATATATTAGTTTAATGGCTGTCAATAGGTATCAAACAGTCATATAGTAACTATATCGTCTAATAATGCGAAAAATACATATCAACATTATCGGTTGGATTTTTATCTATTTAATGATGCTGATTTTTTAAATTAAAAAAAGTAATTTTGATGCAAATTATTTTCATCAATTTTGACTATTTTAAAATATTTTCTTTAATTTTTTCAAATTTCAAATGCAAGGTAATATTAAATTTAGATTTTTTTAAATAATTTAATAAAAAATATTCAATACTTATAAAAATTAATAGAGATGTATTAATGCCATTCACATATATAATTTTTATAAAAAATTAAATTTGAAAATTATAAAAATCAAATTTTCTAAGATACTTTTCATTTTTAAATTTTTTTATAAAAATAAATGAAATACTATATAAATATTTTTATAACTAAATAAAAAACCCTTAATGTAATTGACGTAATTTATATAGAATATTTATGTGATATTTCTAATATGTGAAATAAAAAATTTATGAATTCTAATAAAAGTTACAAAATACAAATAATTAAAGGACATTTGAGAACATCAATTTGATATTAAGTGTCTTCTCACATTAAGTTTCTTCTTTATAATTTTTTTTTAACACTTTTCAAAATTTTAAAACATTCTTTATTCATTTAAAAAAAATTACTTAATTAATAATGAAATTTCAACTTTTAAAAATCTAAAATTCCAAAAAATAATCATTATTTTTAGCCTTAGGGATGGGATTGGATGGTTAACCACCTAAGAACTTTGGAGAGAGTTGTTTCTCAATATTGTCAATGGGTAAAATATCCAACGCCTTAAACAAAAAGAGAGAGTTCTTATGCCCTGCCCTTGAACAGGTTTCAGTAGTCAAAACTAGGAAGGATGTAAAGCCATTCAAACAATTATTTTACCAGAATTTGGATCCACCCAAACAAAACAAGGGATAATAACCCAAATCCCAACCTAATACAACAATCTCTCACAAACAAACTTGAAAAATATTAGTGGATAATAAAATTAAAACCTAATCAACTCAGCTGATTATCAGGGTCAGTACCTTTCTTCCTTCTACTAATATCTCCCCTGCTAACTTCCAATTCCACACACTGTACAAACATGAACACCACCCTATTTACAGTCAATAACATGCATAGTAAGACACACCTTTCCCTGCAAAACATCTTCAAGGACTAGATGAACAAGGGTCTTGCCGTGGCTCTCGCAAATAACGAAGAAGCGTCTCAGCCTGCCCAAATATGGAAGAAAACAGTGCATCAAGCAAAAATCAGTGATGCAGGAACATTTATATGTGTTCACTAGAAGATAAAGATTGAAAATTTGGATTGCCTGCAGGCAGCAAATCAACACAAGAACAATCATAATACTGGTCCAGAATCAACAAAGTACTGCATTGGTCAAAACCAAATTCATCAATTTACTGTCTTTTTAATCAATACTCCTCCCATATTTCTCATGGTTCTCACTCCATAAATTAACCAAGGCTTGTAACTGAATTTGAGGAAGATTGATTTGATATCACAAGGCACAGCAATGTTTAGAAATAAGAATTGTCAAAACAAAACATAAAATGGAATCTATCTTCCAAAAAAAAATTATATAACACAAGGTCGAAATTGTGTCATGATATCCAAAAACAGCAGAATCGCACTAGATAAGAATAGATATGGATCCAGAGGTCGATGACACTGGTTATTGGAATATAAAAAAGCTTATTACTTGGGAGGCAAAAATTCTAAAATTTTTAAAGTTGAGAAATCTCATAGAAACTAGTCTACAGTCGGCTTTTCCAAGTTCATTATAATGGCTCTACAAATTAAACAAACAAATGAAGAACCGAACTCATCGAACTAGGATTTCTAAGCATCCCATGGATCAGAAACTGGGTAAAACAAAATACATTGAACCTAAAAAGTATATGCAAATTCAGTTAGTGCGCGATTCAAATTGAATCATGATGAAAGCAAGTATCTGAAAGTTATGTATCCTGTATCAGGGGTTTAAAAAATGTTTTTGGCCGATATATCACTCTCCCCTTTTTTTTTATCACCCAATATCGGTAAATATCGGCCGATAATATTACCCCTGTCCTGTATCACGTAAACCGCATTCTCCACTCCACCCAAATGCACAGGATGCCAAAAAATCAACTTTTTCCACAGTTCCATTTGCCTTTTGCCACAAATTGAGAACAATGCTCTACGTCGTTGCTTGGAATTCCTTGGAATTAGAATTGTGAACCATATATAGTTACAAAAATCCACGTAGTTCTTCAAATTCCAATTCCATTGGAAAAATTAAGGCTAACTGATCCCAACTCTGGACCTAGATGGTCTGCAGAATTCTAAAACTCCAATCCCATTGTTGAATTCCAGCTACCACCAAACCGGCTTTTATTCTCAATTTGGGGTGAATAACATGCAAGTGGACAGTTCAGCCAAAAATTCCATCAGGATCAACATTGCTCCCAAACTCTGGAATTAGCAAATACTGCAATCTATGGAATTTAGAGAATTTCTGTAATAACATTGTCCGTTTCCAGGCTGAAAACTAACAGTTGATATCTAAGAATTCAACAAATTTCCATGTAAAGCAAAGGAAACTGGGAAACAAGGTCTCATTTGTTATCATTTCCATGATGAATGAAGGATTACTGCAAATGGAAAGAAGGAATTTCACAAGTAACACAGAATTCCAATTCCAACTAAGAATTCCAGGCTAAGAAAAAGGCTCTATATACACATCACATGGAGACATACACAGGTAACACGGAATCCAAAAACTAAGAACTCAAATATAATTTTCAATTGTACTCCATCTAGATTCAAGGAAAGGAAAGCACTTTCCAAGAAATAATCATTTTTAACAAGAATTGGGGAATAACATTTTCTACTTTTAGCTAAAGAGAAGCAATTTCTAAGAAAACTTTCCCTCCCATGCATCCAAACCAAAGATTGGGAATTTTTTGAAGGAAATAATTGGGAAGAAGAAGGGGTTTTATACCTTCTGCTTTGCTCGAGCAGTTCCAGATTGTGAAAGAGCAACAAGTGGCGGAATCCCACCCTCCCTCACGAGCAACCCGCGGTTCCAAACACTGTCCACACAAAGCTGAAGCAATGTCATGACTGCAAACTCTTTCCCCTTCCCAGACCCTCCTTCGATGGCCTCAACTAGCACCGGAATCCCATTTTCCTCAACAATGGCCGCTCTCCCCTCTGGAATTGCCGCAAGGCTGCTAACCACCACCATCGCCTTCTCCATTGTTCCACACCCCTGCTCAGAGACCAGCTCCACCAGCGGCTTCACAGCTCCGGCGCTCACGGCTCGCTCCTTGTTCTGCCTCACCGTACACAGCTTGTACAGTGACGTCAGTGCGTCCTTCTTCCCCCTGCTCGAGCCGTTCACAAGCAGCGCCACCAATGGCGGGATGGCGCCGCATGCGCCAATCGTGAGCCTGTTCTCCTCAATCAGCGAGAGGCTCAGCAGCGCACAAGCAGCGTTCTGCTTAGCCGAAGCCGTCCCCGTCTTCATGGCATAAATCAAAGGCTTGATCGCGCCGGCTTCTGTCACTACTCGCTTGTTTTCTTCATGGAGTGAGAGATTCAAGATTGCCGTCACAGCGTGCTCCTGAGCCGAGGGGTCGGCACAGCGCAGGAGTGGTATGAGAGCTGGGATGGCTCCAGACGCGCCGATTATAGCTCGGTTATCAGGCCGATTCTTGGCTAGGACCCGAAGCTTGGCCGCGGCCCCCCTTTTCTCCTCGATCGAAGCCGAGGCAAGGCGCTCAATGCAGATCTGGACCACAGAATCAAGATCCTGGACCGCTGATTCGAGATCTAACTCGGCGTCCTGATTGGACAGCTCACGACGAGCGCTAAGGTTGTGGGACGAGGGGAGTGAGGCGAGGAGCTGGAGTTCGCCGGAGATGTCACTGCTGTAGGCGGAGAAGTCGCTGAGGGCTTGAGAAATGTCGAGATCGGAGTGCTCGGATAAGGACTTGGGAGATGGACGGCTGTCGATTGCGAGCTCGACGAGGCGGAAGTCGATGATCGAGTCCGTAAGAGTTTCGGTGGAGTGGGGGATGGTGCCGGCAGGTACCGCCGGAATGCTGGAGAATGACGATGAGCCACTGGATTTGATGAGGGTTGATCGGACGGTTCGCATCGAGCGTGGCACCGGCTTGGAAGTTGGGGGAGGGTTTTGGGAGGATGTTATAGGAGGGTTTGATGGCGATTCACCAAGGGAAACCATGGCCTTGGTGAGAGAGAAAAAATAGGCGTTTGGAGTAGTGAAAGAAAGGATTCTCAGGAGAATTTCATGGACGAAAGAGTTCTGCTTCCTCTTCTTGCAGGGGAGAGAGATGGATTGTTGATGCTGGACGCAAGAATGGACAAGAGCACTTCAAATGTGCGGCTTACTCAGCCAAGCAACTTTAGCGTGCCTGAACGGCTTACACGTGGCAAGAATTCAAGTAGGCCCCGCATCTGATGGAGATTAAATGGAAGCGTCCTTGTTTCATTTGGGCAGGGTCTGGTTAATCGCGTAAAAGTAATTCTTATTATTATTTTAATAGTAAACATATCATTTTTTAGCAATTAAAAGTAAGCATCATTCAAATAAAAAATGATTTTTTTCCAAATAAAACAAAGGCTGCATTTGGATGAACTTACTCAAATGAAAAAATATCTTATTTAATAATGGTAAGAAAGGGAAATCTGATCAATTTTATGAAAATCAATGATTTTTAGTAAATTTATATAATATAAAAAATAAAATGAAAATTTTATAAAATATAATTAGTAAATAATATCCTTCAAATAAAAACTAACAGTATATTTTATAGTAATACTATATAATTTTCTATGAATTTCTTCTTATAATTATGATTTAAAATAAAGTTGTTGCAGTTATATTCTAATGGTAAAAAGTGAGACAAAGAAAAAAAAAATCCTATATATATTTTTTAAATTCTAATAAATGTATTAAAAATGACAACACATCTCTTCATAAAAATTCACAATTCGTTGATTGGTAGTGTGAAATATATAATATAATAAGCTATTATAATATGTTATACTTTATATACACTAGTTCGAAGACCAATCAGCTCTTCTTCAAGATGGGTATTCAAGTTGATCCCTCGTGTGTTCTGTGTGATACTAATCCGAAAGCTATGTGTATCACTCCTTCTATCTAACCTGTATGGTTTTGTTTTGGTCTGTCATGTCACGTTGACAGAGTCCACACACACAAATAAGCCACACAAGTAGAGAGTCATTATAGTCCGAGTGTTGAACCGTGTTCTAATACTAATTGTGACGACTCGACTCTATCCCATCGTGATATTGTCGATTTTTAATCTCACAATGGAGATCCTATATAAAGCTGCCACCACCCAAACTCTCAACCGGAACTTTTTAGGTGGGGGTGATACAGTTCCCCCTCCCACTCTGAATACTTTTTTACTCCTCTTCATCTACCTGCTGCTCTGGAAAGGGTCCTTCTCTTCTGCTTAGCTGTTCTCAGATTTGTCGTGGGAGAAGGTATGACTATCTCGAAACTGAACTGCCCAAACTGTGTGCTCTTCAAGCAGCTTTCTAATCCTCTAGTTGCTCCATGGGACATTACCTAACCTGGGCTGTTGGTTCTCTCTTTATCTCTGGCTTTGTTAAGCCCGGGCTATGAGCTGGTTTTTTTACTCTTTTGGGGCTCTCTTGCCCCTTGCTTTCTTGTAATATTTATGGGATTTCCTCTCTCTTTTGAATGAATACTTATTAATATTAAAAAAATATGTATATAAATTATAATGTATAATAAAATACCATTCAATTCAATGAAATATGTGTCAAGTATACTTTTTCTTATATAAAAGAGACTATTTTAGGTAATCGTCAAATGAGTCTTGACATTTTGTGTAATTTATATTCGAAATAATTTTATGAAAACACAGATATAAAGGAAAAAACATTTGAATGAGGGTTAAAAATTAAAAAATAGAGATTTTAGGATTAGATTCACTGAGTTGGATTGATATCACGCTTTTGTCATGTCATTAATTAAAATATATAAAATTTGTTTAAAAATGGATGAAATTAAAAAAGAGAATTTTAATATTAAATTTGTTGACTTAGAAGAATTCTGTTAGTCTTGATTTCAAAAGGAAAATGCATGCGAAAAACCTAAATATGTGAAAAATAATTTTAGAAATGGATGAGATGAGTCAGAATGATTCAACTCGTTCTTATCACATAAACAACTAAAAGAATGGAGAAAGTTTTTTTTATAAGATTAAGAAAAAAATAGAAAAGAGAGTTTTAAGATTGGCGCCCCATATAGACACATAAAAAATCTGCGTCTACACACTCAATGTCAAAAAATTGAGTGAAATTACCATTCTATCCCTCCGTGTATATTTATCCGAACGAACTGTCATTTTATTTTCAGTTCATTCGGATGAATATACTCATCCGAACGAACACATCAGTGTAAATTCAGTTCATTCAAATGAGTATGTTCATCCGAACGAACTGAAATACACTGATGTGTTCGTTCAGACGAGTGAACTTATATATGTTCATTCGAACGAATGTGCATTCTCATTCACTTCCTCAAGCTTGTCCTCTTCAGGCTCATATTTTGGTTGCATCCCCATATTCCTCAAATTTGTCATTTTCAGACTTGGCTCATGTTTTTACTGCAACCCCATTTTCGTCAAGTTTGTCTTCTTCAGACTTAGCCCATGTTTTGGCTGCGTTCCCATATTCAGCTGCTTTGCTTTGAGATTTGCTAGCAAACATGGCACTGCTTTCCTTTTTCAAGACAGAATCTGAAATAGCATACCAAGAATCTATACTACAGGAGTTGCCAAAATTACTTTGAGGAATTGTTGACCGATACATGGTATCTCAAGAACTAGCTCTCCATTGTGTGTTTTGTGCACCATATTTACTCCAACATTCTTTGACATTTACCATGTCACATTGTGTGTCTTGTGGACTACATTTACTCCAGCATTCTTTGATATTTATCATGTCACATTGTTTACTCATCAAAGGAATATACTATTTTTAGGGTATATCCAAACTGATCATTCGAAAGAATGAAGTTATATATGTTCATTCGTCCAAACGAACTGAAATTGCACTGTTTTGTTCTTTCGGATGAGTATACTCATCCGAACGAACTGAAATTACACTGGTCTGTTCGTTCGGATGATTCTATTCATTTGAACGAACAGAAATTACACTGACAGTTCGTTCGGATGATAGAACATGGAGGAGTAGAATAGTAATTTCACCCAATTTTTTGAAATCAGATGTGTAGAGGCAGAAAAATCGGGTGCCTATATGGGGCACCTTTAAGATTAGATTTATTAAATTGACACGATTGAGGCACTCATATCATATCAACATATGAAAAATACAAAAAATCATTGCAAAAAAGGTAAAAAGAATTAGGAAAGCAATTTCATAGATCAATGTCGTAAATTTAAAGGTTGTAAGACGATGGTGGGAGCACATTTCCTTTGCTTAATGTCTTGTTGAGTATGTTTTATCTTAAGTGAATTTAAGTTAATAATTAGAGCTTAAGTTATTCTTTTTATTAATTAAAAACTCATTTGAAATTGTTTGAATATGTGAGTAGAAAACTGAAGACAATCTCAGTACAAAGAGTTGAGAAGTTATAAGCTATAGAAGAGGATTACATTAATAAAAATATAAAAGAAAAGATAAAGAAAGATATAATAAATAACATAATAGCAAATTATGATTTACGATAAGGTCAAATAAAAAGTATAACTCAAAAATATCAGTGAAGTTGTGACTTCAATAATAATTAAATATGAAATAAAATAATATATAACTTTTAAGTTATAATTTTCATGATGACGAATTATATAATAAGTATAGATCTCCACATGTTTGTTTTTCTCATTCACATTGTGATACAAGTAACATAAAGTTATCAGGTGGTCTCACGTGTAAACATATTCATGATCAAGTAATCAACTAGAAAATACATGTACTAAAAAAACTAGAAAATAAAGAAATATTAATTTTTTTTTTTTGGAATTTATGTATGGGAAATCGCAGGATACTCAGTGTAAAATCCCCACGAGTAAGCCCACTACCCCTAGGGCACACGAAGGTTAGGCCATAGGGGCTCGAACCCGCAATCACCCGCTTTCTGATGCGGGAGATAACCAGTTGATCTACACTATGTGGGTTCAAAAAATTAGAAAGTGTAATACCTTGTCTCAAAAAGTCCCACATTACTAGTGGCATTGGAAATTCCCTAATATATAAGTAATAGCCCTCCTCCTTCCGGCACAAGCCTTTTGGGAGCAACAATGAGTTGGCTCACCAAAGCAAAGCCGTGCGGGTCCGTGTGTAGGCCCAAAGCGGACAATATTATGCTAGCGGGACGGGTCGTTACAAATGGCATCAGAGCATGGTTCAACTCTCTACCTGAGGGTGTGGGCTTGGTTGTTATGTGTGCAGAGCCGGTGACGGCTTTGGCTTTAAGGGGGTAGATTGTAATACCTTGTCCCAAAAAGTCTCACATTGCTAGTGGCATTAGAAATTCTCTGGTATATAAGTAATAACCCTCCTCCTTCTAGCACACTGCCTTTTGGGAGCAACAGTGGGTTGGCTCACCAAAGCAAAGCCGTGCGGGTCTGTGTGTAGGCCCAAAGCAGACAATATTGTACTATTAGGACGGGTCGTTATAGAAAGAAATATCAATTTGCACATATTTAAAATGAATTTCTTTTATTATAAATGATTTTAAGCATTTTAAAAATAATGTCTATTAATACTTTTAGGCTCAAGTGATAAAAAAATATAAATTGTATAGACAAATACTGACTAATGTGTATCAAATGTCACTTTTACTCAAGAATTAATTATTTAAGATACTAATTAGGTAAATTCGCATAAAGTATAAAGATACAGTCTCACGTAGCATTTTCTTTTCTTATTAGAAAAATATATTCTCTATCGGCTTTTAAAATGTTCCATTACATTTATTTAAAAAATATTTTCATTAAATTACAAAACAATCATAGATTTTTAAATGCCACCTCAATACTTCAACTGAAAGAGGTTGAAGTAACAACTAGAAACCCACCTCACGAAGTGGGAGTTTTGAGTTTGATTCCCTTCCATCCCAAAGGGCCACTCTCTCTAGATTTACTCGGTGTGTGGATAGTGAAGCTTACGTATACTCCAAAAATTAGTCAAATACTCTAAGAGATCTGAACATCTTGATTATAGAAAAAAAATCTCTATTATCCAATCCCTAATGATATAGGTTCACAATTTAATTTATTTTAATAATTACTAAGCCGTGAGGCGAAGCAAAATAAATATATATATATATATTTTGTTTAAATGTTACAAAATGTTTAAATTAAATTATTTATTACTCATCAATATGACGATAACAAATCACAAGGATATGAGGATTCATCCATCCACCGAGAAAGATACTAACGTACGGTTCTTTACTAAGAATGATACACGTGAGGCCACTCTTTTCTAATGTGAAATTATGTTTACCAGAAATAAATGAGATTACGACAAACTAGCAGCTCAAAAGATGTTTTACTTGAAAGTTAAGTTAAAATTTAGTTAATAATGACATTTCAACTTTTTGAAGATAAAAACTTTTGACTAAAACTTCAGTCTTACCAACAATTTCAGTGGTACATAATTCAATTAAAATAAGAATTAGATTGAATTTTCATATGGGCAAAATTTTGATAAAAATGGACTGATACTTTCCCCAAGTTATCAAAATTTCAGTATACTATAATATCTAATATTTCTATTTAAAAATTATTGATGCTGTATATTTATAAAGGAGGAGAGAAAATATCGGCCGATATTGATATATCGACGATACTGATTTATTTAATAGATTTTCATTTAATATTGAAACTTTTGAATTTTTTTTTTTTTTATAACGTGAAAGTTGTAAGTTAGGAAAATGTTAAAGTAACAAATATTTTTTAAGTTAGTTTAATAATATCAATTACTGGGAGAAATGATCCTATGCTATCAAGTAAAGGTAAAAATAATCACAAGGCTATGCATGTATTTTTTTATGTGTTTGGAACTATTGAAACTATTATCGGATGAATTAGTGATAAATCTTATATATTTTTCAATTAAGTCATTGTTATTTAATTCATATAATAGTACGTCCAATAATTTCAAAAGCTCTAAAAATAAATACATATGCATTATTGTATTTATAAGTTAATGAATATTTTAGATTTTTTTTTTTTTTGGAGCAATCACAGAAAAATTTCATTAAAAAAAAGAAGGAGAAAGAAAAGAAGAGTAACAAGGTCTATAAGAATTAAACTAAAAGATGAAAGAAAAAAGATAAAAATCGAATAAAGACAAAAAGATAAATGAGGGAGAAATCAAAGAAAGAAGATGCCTTCACAATGATTGTCAACTCCCAATTTTACGAAATAATCTTCAACTCCGTTAACCGAACGGTCAATCTTGTTAAAAGAAACATCCAACTCTTTTGCCTATTCTTTCACCTTTCTCTCTGATAATACCAACCAATCGCAACGGTGGTCACCTTAATCTCTCGGCCCTTTTGATTGCGTTAGCCGAATTTCCTTCAATGACCAAATTTCCTTGTCCAAATTCTTCCAAATGGTTAGAGCTCTCCAAATACTCAGAATATTTTAGATTTTTAAGAATTGAATTCCACATGTCCAAGATGACATTTGCTTCCATTCTTACTATTACCATGACAACATACCATCATTCTTCAATTTTAAATATAAGATATTATTATTGATTAGTGGACCTCATCATTTTCATCATAAAATTCTAAAGTATCTTAAAAATCAAAATTTAAGATCTAAAAAGTTGTTTTGTGCCATCCCATTTAAAAAAAGTTAAAAAATCAAAGGCGAGAACAATTATTTTCAATGTGTTAATCTGGCTAACCATCATTTTTTACTTTAATTTATTCTCATTTTGAAACACTTCACAATCATAATTTTTCTATGTTTGAATGAGAAGAACTTAAATTAGAAGATTCTTTGAGAGCAAAAGAAATTAGAAAAATTACTACCTTTAATTACTCTAGAGATCCTAAAGCCAATTATTTAGATGTTTTTTTAATAGTGAATTCTTAAGAAAAACAATGTGGTGAAATTAAAAGTTTATCTTATGAGTTATAAGTGGGCCAAAATTTAGTCTAAAAGTAAAATTTGAGCCCCATAATTTTAGTGAGAAATTATAAATTGTCCTTGAAAAAGAAAGATTTCTAATCATTTTCAACAACTGAAATCAAATGACTATGATTTGAAATTTGAGATAAAATTTAATTTACTAACAGTTTATTAAAAAAAATTTAATCTAACTAGTTAAATTTTATTGATTCTAAAATATAAAAATAAAAATAAAAACATATTATATGCAACTCACGTGATAAGTTGCACTAACAATGTGTCTTCTCCTTAACACAAAAAGACAGTAGAGGAGGAAATCACTCATCTTCTCTCTAGCTATCGGCCTCCACATTCTCTTAAAAAATGAATTCAAATAGTAAAAGTTAAACTTCTCTATAAAAGGTGTTTTTCTAGGTAAATTTTTTATTTCTACTATTTTAAATAAAATTTAAAAAATGATCAAATTTGAGTTAGACTCAAATTCAACCTTATCTGATAGAGCTGAGTCCCATTATGGTTGGCTAACCCTATTATTTTGACATGGCTCAAATAAGACCCAGCTGAATTAGTTCAAAACTTAAATTCAATCTCTTTTTGAAAGTGAATTCTACTGTGTTTGGATAGGGGTAATGGATGGTAACGGGGTTAACTACTATTATTCTCGTTTAGTAATTAAGAAATATGAGTAAAAAATCAACTTTTTATTCTCCCTTTCATTTTTAAAAACCTTTTTCAAAGAAGAGATATCCCTAGTCAAGGGTAACCCAAATAACCCTTTAAAATTTCTCTCTCATTCAAACTTAATGAATGTTTAAAATCTTACCATAAGTTAAATAGTCACATTTAATAGATTAGAAAATTGAAAATATATGAAAAAAATAAAATAAATGGAGCTAGCAACTTTGCATTGGATAAGACTTCAATTCCAAACTTTAGTTGAAAAAATTATTTTAATTTAAAATATTTCCCAAGTCAGAGCTATAGAGAGAGAAAGAGAGACAGGTGGTCCCCCAAAAATAGAAAGGTCCAAAGAAGAGTGATAGACATTCGATGACACTTGTACTGACGTCTGAAGATTACAAGTTGGACTCAAGTGTATCATGGGATCCGATCCGATCCGATCCGATCATCCTTTTCACAGCACCGACAGTATATTTATAGTTAGTGGCCCACTTCACCACTGTCTTCCATTTTATTCCCTTCTTCAACTTGGAAAAAAGTAAAAGTAAAACCAATAATTTCATGTGATTAATATCATATTACATGATATTCAATTGGGTGTTCAATTAATTTAAAATATATATTGTATAAATGTTAATTAAAAATAATCTCGTTCAAGTATTTATGAAATTCTTGAAAAATTCTTTGTAATTTTATATATTTAAATTTTTATAAGAGAGATTTAAAGAATTTTTGAGAAAATCAAGTTGAGTGAGATTGAGATTGTATGGCATAATAGCTCTTTGTAAATTACATGAACTAAGGAGAAAAATATAGGATAATTCAAGAAGTTCAATTTAATCATATCCTAAATATTTATCAGATACAATCATATTTTCAATTTAAACAATTATAACTTAAAACTACTGTAATATTTATCTGACCTTTGTATACATGATGTTTATGTATCTGACTAATTATCAAATTATGTGTAAATCTCTCTAAACATTCCGAATAAATTTACATAGAATAACTCTTTAGAGTAGATAGTGCAGGACTCCTTTTTTTTCTTATTACTTTTGAAAAAATAAAGTAATAGATAAGAAGGTAGCACTCTTAAAAGTAAATTTGATGAAATAATATATTATTTTATGTTATGAACTCATCACACGTGGGAAACGCACTTCTTATAACAAGTTAAAAATAAATAAAAAGGGAAAAGTTAAAAAAAAGAAAAGAAAAGAAAAGAAGGGGCCTTTTACAAAATCCTACAATCTTCTCTCCTACTGGCTACTGATCTGATAGTAACATCCATCCAATCCAATCCAAAGATTAATGAGTCAATTCAAATAAGGGTTTTAGAGAGGGCCCTAAAACTAATGACTCTTATGAGCAGAACATCACCAATTACATCATGAAAATGATGGAAAGCTTGCCTACTTTCATCTTTTGAGTTTTATTAAGTGGTGGCTAGTTCAAGTAAGGCCCACTTCTCATTACTAAGTATTATTTATTATTATTATTTTTTTTAAAAGGGTTCAATCCAAGACAGCTTTTAGCCATAGATGTTTTCAACTTTCAAGCTAGGTGGATGTTCCTTTGCCGTCCACAAAACAAATTCAACTTCAATTATTCAATCATTAAAGTCTAAATAGTTGGAATTGTTCAACTACGATAGCAACGTTGGGTTGGGTTGGGTTGGGTGGGAAACCTTTTCAACTACTTGGCTAATGAATGTACAGGCCCTACATGTCTACATTGTAGGGCTGCAACTCGAGTTGGGTTTTGGTTCAACCCACTTGACCCAACACGAGAAATCATATAGGTCGGGTCGAAAATTTTGGATCAGCGGGTTGGGTCGGGTTGAGAAGATAAAAATTCGTATGAAATTTGGATCAGATCGGGTTGAGGATTTTACAAGTTAACCTGACCCGACCTGACCTAACCTGGCTAAAATAGGTTCAAAATGCAGGTCGGTCAGAATTCGAGTTGATTTGGGTTAGAATTCAGGTCGGATCGGGTTGTGAAGTTTAAGTTGAGAATTCGGATCGGATCGAGTCGGATTCCAAATATATCAACTCGAGTCGGGTTGAGTTTTAAGGAACTCGACCCGCCATACTCGAGTTGTGGCCCTACTACATTAACTCCATGTTTGAGCAACTTCGGCTGGAGTTGGGCTCATCCTTGACAAAACTGGTCTACTTGAGTGGGCCTGGTTGATCCCGGGTAGGCTTCGGCTACGAGTTGGATATAGATTTTCTAGGCCCGTTCAATTTGCACTGGAGTTGGGTTCCTTGTAGAGGATTGGAGGTTGGTGTGACATGATTCATAGTATGATCAGCCTCGACGGGTCTGATGCACCTGCTGAACTCGAATTTATCTTGGGTTTGGATTCTTAGATCTTGCTCAGGTTATCAGGTTAGGTTAAAGTATTAAATTCAGTATGAAGTCGGGTTGAGAACGCATTGTCAAGCAAGTTGGATCTGCATATGCTCCCATGCAGTGTGTGTACTTGGATTCCTTGGAATTGCACAAATTTGCATTTGTTGGAAAGATCTCGGAATAAGATTTTCATTGAACCCACTCTTGTGAAGATCCGACATTGTTTGATACATCAAATATGCTTGGAAAAATACTTCATATTTTATGCTAATCCATGAGTGACACGTGTTTTATCTAAACTTACAAAATAAAATAAAAAAGAAAAATATATAAGGGAAAGTATGTGGTGCCTAATTGTTGCTAATTTGAGAGAAAATTTGTTGAGAAAGGTTGCAAATCCAAAGTTGGGTGGTCGGAAAATAAAGAAGATGAAATTTTCTATTTAGGTGGAGAGAGAGTCAATCTTGCATCCATCTTTCTTGAACCAAACCAAGATCCGATATTGTTTGATCCATTAAATATGTCTGCAAAAATATATCAAATTTTATGCTAATCCATGAGTGACACATGTCTTATCTAAAATTACAAAATAAAAAAAAGAAAAGAAAAATATATAAGGGAAAGTAGGTGGTGCCTAATTGTTGCTAATTTGAGAGAAAATTTGTTGAGAAAGGTTGTAAACCCAAAGTTGGGTGGTCGGAAAATAAAGAAGACGGAATTTTCTAATTAGGCGAAGAAAAAGTCAATCTTGCATCCATCTTTCTTGAACCAAACCAAGTCCAAATCGAAAGAATATGGGCCCAACCCATTGCTAAACCCTATGGGCCATTTATTTTTGAGTTTTAGGCCCAAAAGTATAATTAAAAGGGCATAATTTTCCACCATCAAAACTCTGATAAAACTTAAACTCCAATTCAATAATTTCTTGGATTTGTGTTGCATCATTCTCCCCGAGTTCGAAACAACTCGTGGAATAACTGCCACCTAGAGAGAATGTCTTAATTCATATATCTTTTTTTTCTTTGCTTTCGACGCTTGTATATATTTCACTAAAAAAATAAGAAAGATCTATCAGAATACAATGATTTTCTACAAAATTATCCTATATAGGGTAAGTTGAAACTAACAACACAAACATATGACAAAAATATCAATTTTTTTGAAAAAAAATACTTCATTGAGTGAGGGTCTATGTTGAAAGACTACTTCATGTTTGAGAAGACTTCACAATCACAGGAATCTCTTCAATTCACATTAGTTACAACAAAATCATCAAGAACTTCCACAACTTGTAACTCATTCTTGATGTAATCCACTAAAGAGTGTACATCAACATAAGTATCAATACTTGCTATAATCATTATACTGTTGAGGAAGGTCAAAATTAGTAGGTGCAAACACCTTTGGATGTTTATCTTCAACTTGTACAAAAATTTCATCCATTGCCTCTTCAAATATTTCAACACTATCTACTAGAGATCGATAATTATATCAACATCGAAGACCCTGTTTTTTCTTTTCTAAAATTAAGATGTAAATATCTTCATATGGATCTTGATCTTGATCAAACTTAGGGCATGGATTTGTCAAGTTCTCCACCCGTCATGCTGCATATGGGAGTACCGACGCTTGAGTTTCTAAGATCTCTTGCTCTGATCACCAATCTAATATAGCCTACTTTCAAAAGGGTTAGATCCACTAATGAAATTTAGCCACAATGTAGGATTTTTTGTTTTAACACAAAGGAGAATTCGGCCATGGCCTCAAATTGCAAAAAATGAGAAAAATCTAAGCAAAATTTAGCAAATTCTGAAGAATTTCAACTCGATTGAATTAGGAAAAAATCTAAAATTCAATAGTAAAATCGAAATAAAAGTTCTCTTACAAAGAAATTCTAGATTCTGCATTGTCACCATTTCCCCCTCCATTCTTCAAGCCCTACATCACTACTCCCGCCATCCATATTCTTGATTGACCACTTGTTCACTAAACTTCCTTTGACGAATGCCTAGTCCATGCTTAGTCCACCTGCCCACATACCCACTATCCCTACACACCCAATAACTTAGGCTGCATTTGGATGAAGGGTAATTTTACAGGAGTCACTCTTAAGCTTGGAGTGACCCTTGAATACCTAAAGCTTCAATGGAGTATTCAAAAAAAATGATGAGAGAGGTGAATTTTTGAATTTTTACCCTCACCTACAATAATTTTTGGGTTGCCAACACTTACCCTATCCAAACACAGCCTTAACCATGTATCCCATGCTCCAATATGTCGAGATACAGTCACATCATAAAAGGGGGCAATAAGCCAATAAGCAATTAGGGTCTTTTCTTTCCTAAGTGAAAATAGTTTGAATGGGAAGGGAATCCCAAGCCTCACCAAGCATCCTTTTGCCATAATTACATTGATGTCACACATTTCCCAGGTGTACTCATCTACTTGTTTTCCAAAAGTTTGGATGGAAATGTTTTTCAGTGGTTATTGTCCCTTCTAATTAGAACCATACAGACCTTTAAAACCTCAGTAGAAAATTTACTAGGGCAATATTGCTGCCAGTGACTTCAAGTCTTCATTGGTTCACCTTGTCCCTGCGAAATTAGAATCTAATCAGACAACCCTTGAGTTTGTAGAATGCTGGGGAACAGAAGTGGTCCTCTCACATACAATTAGACTTGGGTATGAGGTTGATGAGATTTCTATCTACAATATCACAAAGTGTGATGGACGCCATGGGTAGATGGGTGCGAGGCACTAACAGGTTATCTTTATAGGTGTTCATTAGTCTCACAATGGAAATAGTCCCATTCAACGTGAGGTTCATAAGTAGGATGATTTCACTTCATTGTATGGTTTCGTATATCTATGAAATTAGTCTCACCTTTGATGTAGGGGGAGAATACTCATATAATCCAAAAAGGAAAAAGAAAAATGAGACTAATCCTCCCAACTCCCACATTCCCGAGTCCTCTTCTCCTTTCTCCTCCTCTTCAATAGAATCATAGAAAATGAGGGTCCTCTCTTTCTTCTCTCTTTACCCCTAATGACCCACTCACCAACCGCATCATATACAACGCTTAACCGGTTAAATTGCCTGTTCACTTTTACCCAACACAACATACAACTATTGAGAAAAAATGCAAAAAATTTACCCTGGGCACTGGTTCATACTTCATGCTTCATAGTGACTAAAGTGTTATCTTGTGCATATTCTCTTTCAAGTTTCTATAATATTGGCTGTGAATTTAGTTATAAGTTTCAGTAAAATCTTTTGCTTGATATTTTAGAAAGTAAAGGCCAATATTCAGATATATTGGCAGAAGATTTTTTTTTTCTCTCCCATCCGTTTCAGAATGTGGATATGACAATATTTTAGATGATGAAATCATAGTCTAAGACTCTAAGCTTATCCAAAAATAGCGTTAGCTTAGAAAACTGTAGAACAATAAACAAAGGGAAAGAAATACTTACTCCAGTCATCATGGTTTAAAATATCAGCCTATATGTATCAAATTTTTAAGCTCGATATATATTGGATGATATGATATGTACTGGCTGTACCTTAATAATATTGTTGATTAACAAATATCGGTGGTTCGCACCACCGATATATTGGCCAATATTTGACTATATCGGCCAAATATTGCCCGATATTTGAATTTTTTTTCAGATTTTGTTTTTAAAAAGTACTTTTTTGTCTTTCTTATTTTTTTAATTCAAAAAAATTAAAAAATAAAATTTCGATTAAGATTTAAAAAAAAAAGGACAAGAGAGAAAGATATCAACCGATATCTCAACCCATATCCGATATCTGAGATATTGCCTATATCTCGGTATCAGAAATATTTAAGCCCCTGGTTGTCATTAAAAAAATGTTTCCTCACTTCAATGGTTGTATTTTCATTTTCAAAGAAAACCTAATTCCACTTTCACATTATTGTTGGGAGAGGTCATGTTGTAAATGGTAAAACGAAAACATAGAATAGTAAAAAGAGGAAGTGGAACGGTGGATTGCTAATCAATTTTGAGAGAAATCAAGAATGGGAAGGTAGAAGGAAAGGGTGTCGTCGCAGTTGGGAAACACCAAAATAGGGAAGCTACTAGGGTTTTCTCAAGTCATGATTTCATATTTTCATGTATGCAATGTTGTTAAACCCGGCCCGGGCCGTGCGTTGACCTGCAGTTCAACCGTAACCGGCTACTTAGCGGGTCGGGTCGATTTAAAACCCGCATGGGTTGAAACCCGTAAAAACCCACTTCAACCTGCAGTTCAACCAAATTTTTTACATTAACCCATGACCCGTTTTTACTAAAGCCCATTTTTTTTAAAAAAAAATAAAATAAATAAATGCTGGTTTATCACCACACGTTTGGATAGAAGAAAATGGGGGAAGAAGAAATAAAGAAAATGTAGAAGAAGAAGAAAGAAAGAAAATGTAAAAGAAGAAAAATGAAATGATCACACATTGGGTTTAAGCTAGTACAAGTTTGTGGAACGACCGTACTGAGATACTTTATGTAGATGTCGAATGAGAGTTAGGGTTTCTTTTATATTAAAAGCTTATTTTTGTTAAAATTATTATAATTTAATAGAAATTAAAATAAAAAAGAAAAATTTAATAGAAAATATAATTTTTTTAATAAAATAAAATATACTAATTTTATATCTAACTTAATTTTTATTTTTATACTTTATTAATTTTCTAAAATTAGGTTTTATAAATTTTCTAAAATAAAATATAAAAATAACAACTTAATAGAAATCAAGTTATATGTAAATAAAATGTTTTCAAGTAAAATAAATAATTTTTATAGTAAATATTTTTATAATAAATAATTTTTTTGAATGATTGAAATTTTATATGATTAAAATGTATATTAACATAATATGATACTTTTGTATTAATAATACGATAATAATTTTGAACAACTACAAAGTGAAAAGCTTTAAACATTGTTTTAAGAATTGGTATTATTTTTTTTAGTATTTATTTGTACAAATTTCTAACAAGAATATTTTTTATAAAATATAACCTTAGTTAATAATTTAATATTATTTATAATAGTATATTAATGGCACGGGTTTGACTATGGGTCAACCCGGTTGAACCTTATTTAACCCATCCTTCCTCCAAGACGGGTCATCCCACGGGTCGGGTTTTAAAACATTGGATGTATGCAAGTTAAACGGGCAAATGGATAAACCATTGTTTGGCCGGGTCTCACCCGATCCAATTATAATGGGTTTTGATAGATCCGACTCGATTATTAAATGAGTCACTAAATTTAAACCCATGTCCATTTAAATTGCTGAGTTCGATTTGATTAATTGAGTCCGATCAGAGTTTGTTTGGGTAAGCATGGAGTGCTCTCATGTCACTCATAGGCTATAATAGTGGTCACATTAGTCAATGATAAAATTCCTATGATTGCAATATGCACACATCTTATCTTAAACTTTAAAAATGAATTCGTGGATCAAACTTTTATAATATTCTTGGGAGAACGTTGATTTGATAAAGTTCAATCCGAGTTCAGATTAAACTTGGTCAAACCCATCACATCAACATGATATTTTATAATAATATTAATTAACTAGTAGCTCAATAAATTAACTAAAAATATAATAATATACTAATAGATATAAAATATAAAATACAAAATACATAAAATATAAAAATATAATAACCACCTTTTTTATAAAAAAAATCTTATTCACACTAATTATAATTATAAATAATAGAATAGTCCAACAATATAACATAATAAATTCAAAACTTTTTAGGAGTTATTAAGAATTGAACTTTATCAACCATTTTGAACTGTGAGTCATTAAAGGTTTTTAAGAATTTGAACTTTGAAAAGATTTTCAGGATAATTAAACTTCATTCAGTGAAAATCAAGGTTTGAATTGAGTTCAACTACTCAAAAGGATGGGGTTTTAAAACTTTGAATATTACATATCATCTCCTGAATTGAACAGGGTATAAAGGCACAAAAGAAAAGTCGATTTGGAACATCAAAAGACCACATCTCATCAAGAGTGACACTGAGACTATCAAAGGGGTTAGAGTGATGGCCAAGAACCCGCTTCATGAAGCAAGAATCTTAAATTTGATTCCTACTCTATCCCAAAGGGTCATTTTCAGTAGAGTTGTCTGATGTGTGTAGGTAGGAAGGCTCACATATGCCCCAAAGATTAATCATGTGCTCTAAGAGGCCTTGACCCCTTCTAAAAATTAAAAAAAACTATCAAAGCAATACCGATACACTAAAAAATTTTACCAACCTAAGTTGTGCAAGCCTCCACCATCTAATTTTCTTGGTATCTTCATCCTAAGGAATTTAGTACAACATAAGAGATCACATTAGACAAGAGAATATGAGCAAGTTTAAAGACAGAAGCATTGTTCATGTCCTCATCCATTGCAATTATCATCACCATCAATCATCTCATCATTATCCAACTATGCATGCCCTCATCCATTGCAATCATTATTACTCTCTCAGTTCCATTTTAATTGTTCTATCTTAAAAATTTAAATTTTTTAAAGAAGGATTTTCAAAAGGGTTATGAACTTCTATTCAACATCCTTTAACTCTTCTAAAATGCATATGAGACAATTAAATTGGGACAGAGAAAGTATTATCAAATATTTTCATTAGCATCTAACTGTCCATTTTCTCATCCGTTATAATCATCATTATCATTGAACATTGTTATTTGTTATCATCATTCAATCATCCATACCCTTATCCATTGTGGTCATCATCATTAAATCGTCTATGCCTTCACCTATTACGACCACCCCCATCATCAAGCATCATCATCATCATCCAATTGTCAATATCCTCATCCATTATGATTATCCCTCCATTGAGAATTGTCATCCCAATCCAACAATCCACACCCTTATCCTTTGTGATCACTGTCACCACACATCATTTTTTTTCTGCATTCTCAATATTTCATCATACACAAAATCAATAATAACTTTTAAAAACAATCTATAACACTCTCGTATTTGTAAGATCACATACCCAACACGAGTATCGTAAAAAAGATGTTGAAAAGACTTTAGATAAATTAGAAAATTCATGGAAATAGACCATTGCTTTAAATAGACATTTTGGCTGTGGCTAGCACTTTCCTTAGACACAACTAAACACTTATCTTTCAATCTACAACACATTTAGAGTCAAATCAATTTAGAAGTGTTTCAACATCATTAGATAGTTATAATTAATAGTGAGCTAAATCATGTCGAATATAAGAACATTGGCAACTCTTTGCCAAACATCCCATCAAAAAGGGGTTAAGCCCAGTTAAACAGAATTTCATTAAAGCATGAAGTCTTAATGGGAAAATATCTATAGAGTTGTCCAATCTAAAGGCATATAATGGATACTAAAGATTGCCGGTTGTGTAGGTTAGGCGGTGTGGCTCCGGGGGATTAATTTTGTTAGATAAAACACCTAAAATACCTTAGGAATACCCATCGTTACCAAAAAAAATTGAAACATATCCATTCTCCTTATTCTATAATGATTTACTTTCAACTTTATCATTGTAGCCATTTGTTTTATTTATTTAAATTGACTTCATAATTCAATTTTATGACTTTTTTATAACAATTTAGGTCAAGTCAAAAACTCTTATCTCTAATTGAAAGATAAATTAAAAATAAAATAGAGTTTAAATCATTATCATAGTATGATGTGTTCTTCCTCACTCACATATGGAATTATGCATCCACCATAATCCTAAATATTGAGTATTGTTGAAGTGATGCACACTACACATTGTTCAGGCATTTTACAACTGTGCACGAGGTCTCCATTTAGGACTCACTTTATGTTAAATTTAGTCGACTAAAATTACTTTTTTTTTAAATAAAAAAAACTTAAATCCAATCCATACAGGTAGTCTCACATCCAATATGGGTTAAGATACCTATGTTATTAAAAGAAAAAAAATAAAATTAAATCTAACCTTTTATAATTTTCATTTGATGCGTCCTCTCTATTGAATTAATCACGATGGATCAAAATATTTATCAAATTGTTTCTTTTTAATCGTGAAAAATCAAATACTAATATAATTCAATAGAGAAATTTGATAAAAGATTATATACATGCTATGTAGGATAATTTAAGGGTAAATTAATTATTTAATTTTGTTAAAAGATTATAATTTTTTTTATGATCCATTCACTCTTATTTTTCTTATTAAATGAAAAGTGATTAGTGACTTCATAATTGATTAATTTCCAACAGTGATCCTGCATTAGACTAACCAAATTCGAGACAATCCTTCTCTAAAAGGTTGACAGCTCTTCTGCTTCATGCTTCTTCTATGTATAGAGCTATTTCGTTTCTCATCCCAACCCAGTTGGACTTTTTCTCCTTCGTTCTCTTCTAGCCTCTATCTTCTTTCTTGCTCGTCCTTTGGATTTCCAAAAAATAGCAAACTGGCTATTCTCACTCCTTTAACCGGTTTAGAACAGATTAGGAAAAAAAGGTTGCCACCCCCGAAAACCATTGAAGTCTTTGGCCAGAATTCCATCATCAAGATGGTCTTTTGATTTGATTCTTCTTGTTCTTGCCGGATTTCCGGTCTGGGTTTCGACGGTTTTCGGGTCTTGGTCCGGTGTTCCCATCTCTCTTCTCTCTCTCTTGGACAGATAGTGTTTCATTGATAGAAACGTTTGGCATTTGAGACTTGGGGGTTTGTCTCATTCCATTTGTGTCTCTGCACCAGCTTTAATCCGTTTATCAATATCTTGTCAACGAAAAACGGCGTTTCAGAATCTGGGTTAAAATTGTTTTATAAACTCTGCATCTAAGTGAAAATTCTGGGATTCTAACATTGTAAGCTGTCTTCTGATTGATTGGTTTTGCGTGGTGCGAGTTGTATGCATGGAGGAGCTTACTGTTGATGGATTTTGGAAACAAAAGATTTGAGGGGGGATTATGGGCTGCCTTTGTTCGAAAGAATCCGCCACAGTAGATGATATTTTAATTGAAGCAGAGAAAGAATCAGGAAATATATCCAAACAGTTTGCTGCACCAAGTTCAAAGAAAAAGGAAGTTGGAGTAGATGGTGATGATCGTGGGGCTAGATATAATGGGAAGGGAAAGCCCATTACGACGCCGCCTGAAAGCATTGTGCCTGAAACACTCTCTGCAAAGGGAGGAGAGAAGAAAGAGAGGAAAGTGGTGGAGATGACAGAGAAGAGGACGACCCACCAAAGGGCACTGACCATGGACACTAGAGGGGCCAAGGGAGGAGATCAAAATTTCAGGATCAATAGTATGGTGCCAAATGTGATTGAAAGCGAGTACGTTTCTGCAGGTTGGCCTTCATGGCTTACTTCAGTGGCTGCAAAAGCCGTCAATGGTTGGCTTCCTCGCAGAGCCGATTCCTTCGAAAAATTAGACAAAGTGAGTCTAACTTCTCCCTGTTTCTTCTCTTCTCTCTCTCTCTCTTTTTTTTTTTTTTTTCAGAATTGACGTTATTTTTAGATAATCCTTGTAAACAAGTCCAAATTGAATCATTTAAAGCTTACTCTAGACAAACGGGTGATTCTGATACGACGATGATAGGTGATAGGCTTCAATATCCTTTTTATTAAATGACTCTCGTTGTTGAACTAAAATTCATCACTCCTTGTGTTTAAATTCTTCCATTTCTGAAGTTTTATTACAAAATTTCAGTCTACTGCTTATAAATGCAGTAGAAGTCGGAACTGAAAATTAGAATTTGAGCATATGGTTTTTTATTTTCTTCCTCAACATTTGTGCAGATTGGACAAGGAACATACAGTAGTGTGTTCAAAGCCCGTGATCTTGAAACTGGTAAGGTTGTTGCATTGAAGCAAGTGAGGTTTGTGAATACTGATCCTGAGAGCGTTAGATTCATGGCGAGGGAGATCAACATTCTACGCAGATTGGATCACCCTAACGTTTTGAAGCTTGAGGGCATAATTGCATCAACCAAGTCAAGCAACTTGTACCTTGTATTTGAATACATGGAGCATGATCTTGCTGGACTCTTGGCAACATCTGGTGTCAAGTTTAGTGAACCACAGGTGTGTGCCATGTTCTATGACTAGTAATTTGGATTTTGATTTGGACATTGATATTTTTTTACTAATACTTGACATCGGCCTATGAGATTATTTATATATTTGCAATTTTATCCTTCTACGATATCATTTTCTTGTTAGAAAATGATTGCTAGAGAATAATCGTGGAAGGGTACAATTAAAAAAAAAACCTTTAAAAAATCTGTTTTCTCATGAGTTGATGTCTGGTGTTAGTAAAAATACTTCCTAGATTTTCTCTGTAACACTTCTAAGTTCTCATATGTGAACCTACTTCAGTTGACACCAACTCATGATGACCAAATCACTTGGCTCACCATGATTGGTATGCCTCCAAGTAAGCAAAGAAAAAGAGGTCACTATTGACATAAGAAAATAGGGAATTTGTTATGTGCATCAATTTCAAAAGAGGCCATCAGTCGTCTAATTCAGTCTCTACCCTAACAAATGCTTGGAAAAGTTCAAAAAATGTTACAAGCCAAATCGAATGAGAGAAACCCTCAAGAAAATATGAAAGCAATCACTCTAACCATTCCTTAGATGTTCATCACTGTATAGGCAGTAAAATTCAAAGTTGGAGGTGCTCATGCAATCATACCTTAATGTGATCTTATTGATTGTGAGATTTTGCTGCTAAAATCATCACAACATTGATTCTAAGTGATTAAAATCCGTATCTAAGTGTCCCCCTCTCATGGGCTTTTTTCAAAAGGTGCACCCATGTAGTTTATATTAAGCACATAGACATGAAATTTATGGAGGCCTCTTTTTCAGGATCACTTGGATGCATGCCAATCACAGTAGAGGAAAGGGGGGAAGTCATTAGGTGCATTGAGGGTGCGTAATATTTCAGCTTCATCATCTTGTGTGCCTTTTCTGTCCTCTTATGGTTTCTTATTTAGAATTATGTTGGGATGTCAGGTGAAGTGCTACATGCAGCAGTTGCTACGGGGACTGGAACACTGCCATGGTCGTGGGGTTCTGCATCGAGATATCAAAGGGTCCAATCTTTTAGTAGACAACAATGGTATTCTCAAGATAGCAGACTTTGGCCTCTCAACGTTCTTCAATCCTAAAGACAAGCAACCAATGACAAGTCGGGTAGTGACTCTATGGTATCGCCCTCCTGAGCTTTTGCTGGGTGCCACTGACTATGGGGGTTTCTGTTGATCTCTGGAGTGCTGGTTGCATCCTTGCAGAGTTGCTTGCTGGGAAGCCTATCATGCCAGGAAGAACAGAGGTACTCCATGCCCTTTAATAATGTGCAATTGATTATTGATCAAGGAACCATATCACTCTGCAGAGTCAAAATGGGATTTTGACCTAACGCTATTGATGAACCAATCCAATGAATACACTCGTAACAAATTCCTATGTGATTTCTTTTCTGGTAAAAGAAAATCGGGAAGCACTAAGTACAAGCAAGATACACAGTTATCCCCTTGGAAGTCTCACAGTAATGTTACTAATGGAACATGTAGGAATAGTAAGACCTATTGTCTCTTTTGTTGCCTCTCTCTTCCTTTTTTGTGTAAGGAGATCCATGGGAACAGTTCTTAAGGGATCCTCTCTCTCTCCGACCATATATGAGGGCCTGCTAAGGCCTTTGTGGATGGGTTAGTTTGAAAGGACTTTGCTTGAATGGGGTGCATATAAAAAAGAATCTTGATGGATAGTGTAGACAATGTTTCAAGATCTCAAAGATTCAACTTACTGAATGGTGAAAATTCAAGGGTTCAGATCAAAGGTCAATGTAACAAGTAAATTGGGTAATGGTCCAATTCACAAGAAGTGGGGTGGGTGGGGGTGAAAGATGTGTGATTGGGTGATGATGGGCCCACATGCTCGAGGCCACATGGAACTTACATGAGCACCAGTTCTTAAGAAGAGAGAGAGATCGCCTAGGCAATTATGCTCAAGTTTTAATTTGAACACCCTAGGTGGGGCCCACATGGATGGATAGGTTTGAGCATATTAGGTAAATCCCACATGGAAGTTTGAAAGTTCTTTGCTTCTAATGGTACCTTTAAAAATTAATCTCAATAAGATAAATGAAGCTATATTATTCAAGGGTTAAGAAATTCACCTTTATTTAATAGTGAAAATTCATCTGATTAAGTCAAAAGATCGTGAAACTTGGATTTATGTCAAATTAAGTAGGAGATAGGTTGGTGTTAAAGTCAATAGAGTTCATTGAGTCCATTGTGAATCCCGAATGTCATTGGTGCTTAAATAACAACTTGAGCACGAGTGCTACTGTGATCCTTATATATCACACTTATTGTGCTCCAAGGTGCAGCAAACTGTGGTGACAGTCTCTGACATTTCATTATCACATCCAATGTTATCAAAATCGGACCGAACCGCGGTCGAACCGCCAACCACCATGGCCACGGTTCGGTCATGGGTTAAAAACCGTTTTTGGTCAAAACCGCATAAACCGGTCAGAACCGCGGTTTTATGCGGTTTTGATGATAAAACCATTAACCTTGAACCGCGCCTCAAAAATTAATATTTAAAAATAGATATATTTGAAATATAAATATTTCTTATCATTTTTATCTCATATCTTTCACTGTTTTGCTATATTACTCAGAGTTTGAATGTTATTTGTATTATTTATATTAATTTATTTGTAAAAGGTGTCTTACTTAATGTTTATATGTATATTTATATTATATTATTCATTGACCGACTTTGACCGCGGTTGAACCTAAAATGCCTCGAAAACGGTTCTTTAGACGGTCCGGTTCTGATAACATTGATCACATCACTTAAAAACACACTAATTTGGACTTGATTAAGCTTTGCATTTTGATGGCTGATATTGAGTTGATTTCATTACTTGGCCATTGCTGATAATTCAAAACTTTTTCATATTTCCTTAGGTGGAGCAAATGCATAAGATTTTTAAGCTTTGCGGTTCACCATCTGAAGACTATTGGAAGAAATCAAAACTTCCCCATTCAACCATCTTCAAGCCCCAGCAGCCTTACAAGCGTTGTGTCACTGAGACGTTCAAGGACTTTCCTTCTTCAGCTTTGGCCCTTTTGGATATCCTTCTTTCAATAGAACCTAAGGATCGGAAATCGTCATCTTCTGCCCTTAACAGTGAGGTAAATTATGACCTTTGTGTTCTTTTTATGGAGCTTGCCTAATCTCAGTCCAGCTCCCTTTTCTCTATTACCATCTATACTTTGTAGATTTTGTAAAAGGGTTTGTTTGGTTCGAAGAATGGCAAGAATAAATTGATTAACATAGTCCATTCCATGGCATTCCCACTAATCTTGAATACAAATTACTGCTACAAACTTTAATTCTAATAAATTTGATATTCACCTTTGGATTAAGACAGCCAACCTTTGTTTTTGAATTAAAAAAATTCCACATTTTAGACTGTTAATATCTGGGTGTTAAATTGATGGTCGACATTGTCCAACTAAAGGAATTTTACAGTAACTTCCTCATGAATACTGATGGCCTCCAATAAACCAAGCTTGGATAAGGACTTATTTTTTAATGGGTTTGGCCTGAACTTCAGTTTGATTGAACAATCATGGCCATTGAATTAAGAGTGTGCTTAGTGGTGGTTGTCCAAATTATGCCAAATTGTTCTGCCCGTTGGCCCTCTCGAGATGTTATGATTTTCAAACAAGGATGACATTTGCACGACTTGCTCTAAATAATGTAGTTTATGGTTTGAACATCCACTGTGTGTCATAGCGATGGATGTCACTAGACATTCACAGAGGTAGATAATTATTGTAGAGGATTTGACACAGTACAAGCTCTGATATCAAATTTGAAGCAAGATAGAAGTGAAGTGTGCCCTAAAATGAGGCTATGACATTTAAAACTCTAAATCTAAGAATATAATGAAGGAAAATAGGAAACATGGTTAATAACTATTGCTATATTGCTATTACCTTACGTTACTTTTACCCACATGGGTGTAGCTCAACTAGTTACCTCTCGCCTCAGGAAGCGGGAGGTTGCGGGTTCAAGCCCCCATGGCCTAACCTTGGTGTGCCGTAGGGGTAGTGGGCTCATCCGTGGGAGTTTTTGCATTGGGTATCCCCTTGTTTCCCACACGTATATTCAAATTAAATAAAATAGGAAACCTGAATAATAACTATTGCTATATGCTCAAAGTATGCAATGAAAGTGCTAATTTAAAAGGATAGAAATATTCTGTAGTTAATGATTAAAATAAGATCTAAGCAAATGACATCACAAAATTAAAAGAAATAAAGAGATCCATAGCATGTAAGCATACTAAACCCTAGAAGTAATTACAAATTGAGATTAGGGCCTCCAAATATCCTAAGATTAATTTCAAGACGTCTAAAATTCCTCACACAATTGAAAAAATACAAATTCTCAATAAAAAATCAAGTCATATTTGAATCTAAAACCCAAAACACTTAAAATAGGTAAGATATTTTGGTGGTGGTGGGAAGAAGGGGAGGGTTCTGGATAAAAAATTTGGTTGCAGGGTACTTTGGTGGTGGTGGGAAGAGGGGGGAGGGGTTCTGGATAAAAAATTTGGTTGCAGGGGGGGAAACCGGGCGAGGATTCATAATAAGCCAAAAACATGACAAAAATGACCCTGGCCATACAGATGGTTATAAGGCCGGGTGGGTTCGGGTTGTTGCAGCCCTGTAAAGCCCATATCTGGCCTTGGTTGGGTTATACTTGGGTTTAGGTTCCAAAAATATGAGAAAATTGTGGAAAACTTGGAGAAGAAAGAAATAAGAAGAAGAAGAAGAAGAGAATTGATATAGCCGAGGTAGTGTTAACAAGCGTCCTTGGTCCACACAGGCATGACGTAGGCTAATTTAGTGTCAACCGAATTTGCTCCAATCCAAAATGAAACCTAACACGCAGCCTTAAGGAAAAGTAATTCTATTGGACTAGCCTTTGCTCGATGGAATTAAATAAAAATAAAATGCACTCGACTTAGTAATGCACTTAACTAAGAACAAAAGAAGAAAGCTTTATTCATTCAATCCAATCGAAAATGAAAAGGAATTAAACTAGCCAATCGGTTAACTTACTTGGAAAATACTTGAGTCTCTTCTCTTCTCTAAACCTTGCTCGAACTTGAACTTCAATTTGGAATTCCAAACTCGTGTACAAATTGGTGGTCAATCGGCCACTACACACATCCTTTTATAGTGTTCCAATGACCACAAACCCTAACTCAACCAACATTAAACCACGCCTAAACCAACCCAAGTTGGCATGGAGACTAGAGACCAACTAGGGCATGCAAGCCTAATTCAACAAATACTCTTAACCAATGGGAAAAAAGGAAATAAAACTACAACCAATAAGAAAATTACACATAAGACTCTAAGTGAACTAAAAAATCTTCATTCTTTGCGCCAAGCTTCCTTGCACACGTTGGAGATGGAGAGGAGGAGTTGCACGCGACCATGGAAGTGAGGAAGCCACCAATGAGCTCTTGACACTCTGGATGATGATGTGTCTCCACCAATGAGAAGCTTCCTTGTTCATGCGCATGGGTGTGAGTCCCATGGAGAATGAGAGTCCAATCTCACTTGCCAAAGCATTCCACACGCCAAAGGAGAAAGGGAAGTTGGGCCAAATGGAGAGATTGTAGGTCTTGCACAAAAGAGAGAAGAAACGTTAGGAGACTAGGGTTTGGGAGTCGGCCAATGGAGAGAAACTAGGAGTGTGGCAGCCAAGGAGATTTCCACATGCTCCCTAGGGTTTCGACTCAGTGGACTTGCAAGTGGGGTCATTGGTGATCCCAAGTGGGCCTGATTGTCAAGGGTGGGGTCTACATGCATCAAACTCGCCAATTGGTAGCTCTCATTAGTCGGTTTCAATTTATCTTTGCCACCGTGGAAATGATCAAAGAAATCCAATGCAATGGCTAAGATTTCATCCTCTTTGGTGTCATCCGTGATGGTCTCATCAAGAATAGGAGGAAGAGAAAGGATAGAAAGAACCTGATTTCCTTAGACTTGCACCAAAGGAGAGATGGAGTCGCACCATCAGTCTTCTCAAGAGAGTATGTAGAAAATTTCTTCATTTGTATTCTATTATGAAATAATGAGTGTTTACAAGTAGTTATAAGTAAACCTAAGTATCCTAGAGATACACACGTGTGAACGATACAAGCTATTCAAATTAACTATTACATCCCATAAAGTTGATAGTTGATACACAAATAAAATAAACTTCTTAAGTCAACTACTATAAAAACTCTGGATCCATTTAATGGTTTGGATCAAGCCAACCACGACCCCACGGGCAAAATAGCTCCCAAAACCCGATCTGGTGAAATAACAGCCAAATCAGGCCGTCCAAGCAATCTGATCACAGCTCTATGCTCAATTTGGACTATCCATGACCGGATTTGCCTCTATCCCTGGTCAGATATGTAGGGATTGTGCAAAAAATCATCATCCAACCATGATGAGGTAAAATCTAGATTCCGATGCAACCTTTTTTCTTGTCGTCCCATGATGTCCTGATCAGGATTTGGATTGATCATGGGAGGGCTCTTCATGAAAGGTGTCTATTTGAGTCCTGTATGTGTGCAGATTTATGCATACATACATTCTGTTTCTACGCTTTTATTCATGTACATTACAAATTGGGATATTATTATATATAGATTTTTCTTGTTTTTTTTTCAAATTACTTTTGGGATGTTAGAATACTTAGCAAGTTCTTTCCTATGAATGTTGGCTGTTTTCTTCAATCCTTATTTTAAGTTATCATTTTCAGTTCTTCACAACGAAACCTCTTCCTTGTGATCCTTCAAGTCTGCCTAAATATCCACCAAGCAAGGAGTTTGATGCTAAACTTCGAGATGAGGAAGTTAGAAGGTATGCAATTAATCATCTATCTATTTGAGTTCTTTTGCATCGCAAAACATGTTTCTAGTTTTATGAATTTCAAAATAATAGCAAACCCCATAAATGTTGTTTGTTGCTTAGTAGCTATGCTGGAATGGTGAGTGGAACTTTTTAAGGAAATCAGAACATGTCAAGGTAGAATGTGGATGGAAAATTTTAGAAAGAAATGTTGAGATTATATAGAAAGACACAAATCTATAAGCAGAGTATTCTATTTTGTGCATAGAGTTCTTGATGCAAATGGATTTGCACAGCATGCTTCATGATCATAAAATTCACAACATTCAAGCTGTGTGCTGGTCCCATTTTAAAGGTGGAGATGATTTTCCTCAATGGTGCCTCACAGAGGAAAGCATCCATTCTTTCAGTTTAATCACCTTGGTCCCTATCTTAAAATAGGGATTCAGTTTGCACCAAATGTCAAAAATGAGGAAAAAGTTCACTTATACCATTATCTCAAAAAATGAAAGCTCAGTTTGTGTTCATAGGACTAGGGGGGAAGTTACTAATCAGTAAATGTCTGTATGACTCAGAGATGTATGCATCTGTCAAAGTCTGTCTCTGTATGTGTATTTGTAGGACTAAGAGGGACAAAAGTGATTAAAATGTGTCATATAGATAGATAGGTAGATAAACAGTAACAATTTGAATCAATAAACTGTATTGCCACTAAAAGTAGGACTGGTTGAGAGAGAGAGAGAGAGAGAGAGAGAGATTATTGTATATTGCCACCTAAAACTAGCACTGGTTGATTATTGTTTAACTTTGTTTTTGTAATGAGCTTAATGATTCAAATTGTTACATCTCATCTCATTTCTCTGTTAATCTTGATTGGGGGTTTTTTGGGAGGATGGTTGAGTTGTCAATAAATTGATATTCTTCAGAGTTATTTGAGGGGAGGTACATTGGTTATGGTCAGGATAAACCAGTCTACAAGGCTATCCAAGGACTCGGATCATTTGAGTTCTGATATCAACAATGCCTTGCAAGGCACAAAGGAAAAGAAAGCAGCAAAGATTCCTTTTCACTTCAAATGGATACTTTTATTGTTGTGTTGGTATGTGCATCTTTGTAATTAGTGAGTGTCTGGTCTTGATTTCTTCAATTCCTTTTGAAATGACTATAAAAAATTGTCATAATATGATGCGCTTATTATTTTGGATGGCTTATTGCTTCTGATTCTGCACTTTCTAACTTGATACCAGGAAAAAAAGCAGAATCTATGAAAGGATGTGGAGTTGAATCCATAAGAAGAGAACCAAGAGACTCGAGAATAGCAGCAGCGCCTCAGTCCAGTGTGCAAGTATATCAGCTATTCCACTTCTCATGTTCAACATGGATGTATTGTATCTATATTTCATACTTTAAAAAGGAAAAATTCATAGAGATAACTTGCACCATGAACAAATATGCTTTGCAAATATTGCTCTGGCATTTCCCAGATCTGTAGTAGCATTTACATGATAAAGATATAGGAAGCAAGTTCTTTATAATGTTGGTCATTTAAAGCAATCCTAAATGAGGACTGAAATGCATACACTTTCTTTTGGAGTTCCAGGATAGATTTTGTGTTTAAATAACTCAAGGAACTCTTAAAAGTATATCCTGCAACCAGACGTATGAAACTTCAACAATCATGGAGCTTTGGATCATTCTAGGAAAAAAAAATGAGTTCTGTGTAATTCTTTAAGGAGCCTTTCAGAATTCAAGGGTTTTATTATTCTGTGGAATAGATTCAGACACACCATACCCATTCAAGACTGCCGAATTTGGTCGTTTCAGGCCCTTAGTCCAGTCTGACCCAATTATCTAAATTGAGAACCCCGTCCAAGCATCAAAAGTTTGAATGCATATTCAGTATTTTAAGAACATATCCCTTTTTCTTTTCAAAAGGTACTTTTTCATGTTTCCTTTACATATAATTTTTTTTTTTTATTGTTTTCTGTGGATAATGTAGAAGAGACAAGGGCTGCCAAATCCAAAAAGCACAAGTGAAAAATACATCCCCGAAGAGGATGGTGCACAGAATGGGTTCTCCCTTTCTGGTCCATTGATGCAGCCTGGTACATTTGGATCTTCAAGGAATAAAAACTTAAGGGAGGATGATATACAAACAGCTGCTGGACACACGTCAAGAACTCAGAGATCGCACTTGCCTCAGGGGTCTGCATCAATTGGAGTTACATCAAGAAGCACCACTCATAGATACAATGAACTGGATGTTTCTGAGCCATCTGAAAAGCAGGAATGGGTACCATCCTCCAACTATAAAAAGAGTGAAAGGATAACTAACAAGGAATCTGCAAGGGTAAGTAATTATTTGAAAGTTCCTGCTATCTTGAGCTTCAAAAGATTTAGGATTATTCATGAGGCTAATTCAAGAGATGCATAGGAACCAAGATCATCGATACTATGATGCTCATTAATATATAGATAAATTTAATTATATAAGTTTAGAGCATTTTATATCACAACAAATGAAAGAAACAATACTGGTATCCCATCTGACACATGGCCAATCCGTTAGCAAAAGTAACAGTTGAGGCACTTCGAGTCTTGAGGACAATTCTGAAGTAAGAATTTTGATATTCATTTTCCATTCCCATACTGTATACATTTTCCTTGTTGGGGCACCAAGCTTTTCAATTCTTTGTTTCTTTGATATTGGTGCTTTTATTTCTTGATTTTGATTATTCATTTGAAAATCTTGTTTTACAGTCCCGTTGCTTGTAAATGACCATGTCATTTGTTGGTTCATTTTTGAAAGAAGTAATAGGATTTTTTTTTGATTAATGTGATATGAACTTTGGAAAGACACTTCCATACCATTAATGATTTTGTAATGCCTATGGAAGAAATGACTAGTAAACCTAGTCCTATAAATTCCGCTTGTGATTTCGCTTGTTCATTCTGTAGAATCTTACACGCTTATATTCTTTTGACACCAGGCTTATGCAAACAAGAAGAACAGAATCCACTGCTCAGGACCATTGTTCCCTTCAGGAGGTGGCAACATTGATGATAGCTTAAGGAACATGAAAGGCAGATTCAAGAGGCTGTACGCAAAGCACGCATTGACAAATCCAAGTCCAAGAAAGGTTTCGACTAGAAAACTCAATTTAATGCTCCACTATTTCCTTGGAGAAGTAACAGTTTGGATGTTTGGGAAGCAACTGGTGCTTTATGCCAATGGGAAATGGAAATGCTTCCCTTGGAAGAGAAGCAACATAATTGGTTTGAGCTTTCGGATGAATCCACACCACGTTATACATTCGGTATGCATCCAGGGTGAAGCTGAGTTGAATTTTGGATTTGTTCTAGAGTTTTCTAACTTGCAAATCTAATTGTGCATTGGACTGTATTTATTGGCATTGTTAATTTATTTGAAGTCGAGAATCGAAAGAAGAAAAAGAAAATGCAAGAATCAACTGTATATTTAGTTGGGGCTCCCAAGTTTGATCCTCTTGAAGTGTCAAGAAAAGTTCTGAAGGAATTACAGGGCCTGATTGTCATTACCTTTTAGAATGGTCTGCATTCTCTATCAGAAGAAAGGACATGAACCATGTGCAAGCCAGATGAATGTAGTAGATACTAGCTATGATACAAAACCTTTGTCTTATTTACCCAAAAAAAAAAAAAAAATCATGGTGTGAATACTTGTGAAGTTGAGGATTTCTTCCTTTCTTTTCTCCTATTTTCAAAGTTAGATAGATAGAAAAGCTTTTGATACACATTTCAATTCCAAAGTCAATAAAAAACTGTAAGGAAGGAAAGTGATATTCATTATTAAGAATAGAAAACCAACATTAAATGAGATGTGAGTGTAGCAATCTATGGAACTTGTTCTTCTCCACTTGTACCTACAATATCAGCATTCTAGTGATATTGCAATTCCATTCTTATGAAGCTGAAATCACCAGCACATTTTTCAAGTATCATGGTGGAATTAGGTTCTTGGATGCAACCCTTGATAGTTTGTGAAGATGACTCTGGTGTGGTGAGCTTTTCATTGATAATTTGACAGGGGCATGTAGGGTTGTTCCTTAGTCCGAATTTGTTATAAATAGATGGGTTTGTACACATGTACCAGTCTATTGGGCTGGGCTCGGGTTAAATTCTTGAGCACGTTAATCTAAATGGGCAGGCTGGGGCTTTTACAAGAAGCCCATGAAAGCTTGTTGGGCTTTTGGCCCATTTAGCCATTAAATGTGTGCATACTGTTTTTTTTTTTTCAAAATTAATTAGAAAATTGTACCTTCAAAGTGAAAGTAGACATGATTTACAACTGAAGTAAATTTAAACTAAAAGTTCAAATTTTTAATCACTTGATCTTAATTGTCAAAGTCATCAAATGACGTTTAAAATCACCAATACAGTGCACTTGGTGAGTTACCACTGATCAAGAGGTTCAAAATTAAATTTTGAGGTCAAATTTGGTCTCCTAGTAGTTCATCATGTCTATTTTCAATTTGAGTAGTTACATTCTAACAAGGCGGGCTTGGACTTTAACCTTGAAAAGCTCGATAGGCTTCCTTCCGTCTAAAGAAATGTTTATGGATTGTCAAGGAGTATGGTCGCCTGTGAACACTCTTGGTTGCATGTTTGAGGTCCATCATCCTAAAATATATTTTTAAATCATTTTAACATATAAATTTCTTTACATTCATATGCCATTTGAGTTCAATTTAAATATGTGAAAAATGAATGGATAAGATTGAAGCTCCTTGCTTTAATTTAAGTAGCACTATTTTTAGATTTGACTATCCAATTTTTATGTCTTGTTATCAAATAGATAAAATTTTATTTTTAAAAATAAGATTTTGTGCTTAAATAAAATGTATACATTCTATTTGATATGATTAGTTTGTTCTAAAATATGTCACAGTATCAAATTATTAAAGAAAACTCCCAGACAAGATTGAGGTGGGTGCTTCCAAGGCAACACCTAATGTAGCTCTAGATGGCACATGCATACATATAAGTATGGTCTTGGATATTGAAGTGGTATAATAAAAAATCATTAATACATACTTTATGATATTTGGATCGTCTTAGCATTGTAGCACTAAAAAAATCTATGGTGCCTCTAATGAAGGGTGTTCTTATACTGAAGCAGGGGTCCAAATATCAGCTGATATGCCGATATTTCGGCCGTATCATATCGGCCGATATCGGTCGTTTTTGAAAAAAAAAAGATGAGAGAGAAAAATATTGGCTGATATATGGGTCGATACCGAATTTCAAACCCTGTACTAAAGTATCGACATAAATGCCATTGTCTAACTGAGTAAGTTGATTATATGCATGTTCTTTAAAATATTGTATTAAGAATGATTTGACATATTTTGTGAGATTAGTCTCACTTCCAATATAAGATGGAATACCCATATTTCAAAAAGCAAAAAGAATGAGCCCGGGGCGAGCAATGTACCCCTCTTAAAGGAATGATAGAAAATGCATTCGGCGCAATCTTAAAAGAGATTGGAGGAATTGCTCACCCTCCATGCCTACTCTTAAAGGCTTGAGTTATTGGGCCGGAAATTCAAGATTGAGTAAGTTACACTAATCCAATTACTAATATTAGTTTCACTTGAGCTCTTTTAGCAATTAGAATGAAAAATATGGTCAACTGCAGTTTGTTCAATGTCAAGTTGTTCAAGGGCCTGATCCAGGTAAGAGGTGACCTCAAGTTCGCCGCCTTAACAACGGTTTCTCTCAAGACAGGTTCAAAGAATTTGGTATTACAAAAGCCTTCAACGTGGCTGCTGTGATCGAGTCCCATATTGAAAGTGTAGAGAGAGATCTAGGGTCTTGTTAGGATCTGGGCTTAAGTGATTGGGCCGAAGTCCTAACAAGTGATATCAGAGTCAGATCTCAGGCTACCTCGTGTGGGCTCAGGAGATCCACCAGGCGAACGGGATGCCCAGTGTCACTCTCTCTGCCAGAGGGAGACATTTGAGGGGGATTGTTGTGGCTGCTGTGATCGAATCCCACATTAGAAATGTAGAGGGAGATCTAGCGATGTATAAAGAACTTGAATTACTTCACCTAATAGACTAGCCTTTTGGCCTTAAAGCCCAAGTCCTAACCGAATGGAGAAAGTTGTGGTGGTGAGATGTGATATTTACATATGTTGGAGATACAGAAGCGGAGCAAACTGACGTAAGGATTTCAAGAAGCAAATCTTTCAACATCATTGGAAAAAGACTCGCTTCTTATACATTCCCAGCAGAGGCAGCAGGATTTGTTTCCATTGATTCTAAGTACCAAACATTGAATCTATGTCTGTTACTACATCCATAGAACTAAATTTGTTCTGAGATTTGATTCGTATCATACTCAATACACTACACAGTACAGCACATTGCTCCCATGTGGTGAACCCATCGTAGACAATATGAACCAACTTGATTTACTGCTTCCACACTCCAACAACAACACAACAAAGGAAGGAGAATGGTTGCTAAATTTTTTCTTCTTTCAGCAACACATTAACAAACTGCAGATAAAATTTAGATTTGCTAGTGTTAGCCAAGTCCCACGTCGTCGGTGGACATTTGGGTCTTGGAGTTCATAAGCACATGGACACCCTCTCCTTTCAAGCTGATTTTTAAGGGTGAGTCCTACTCATATTTTAATATGGTATCAGAATGGGGTACCACAGGGATGGGTGGGGCTCGTAACTCTAGCCTTGTATGGAGGGGGAGAGCTGAGTGTTAGCAAGGGGAGAGCCGAGTGTCTCTAGCCCTGATGCTGAGGAGGAGTGTTAGCAAAGTCCCACATCACCAGTGGGACCTTTGGGTCTTGAAGTTTATAAGCACATGAACACCCTTTCCTTTCAAGCCAATTTTTAAGTGTGAATTCCACTTATATGTTTTACGGAACTAAAACGTAATGATGCAACTTAGGTCAAAGCTCACATGAAAAAACCTGAAAAAAAAAAAGGGAGATCTGACTAAATTTTGAGCCTAAAATATTAGGCCTGAACTAGAATTTGAATCGCATCGAACCTAGTACAAGAAAGCCATGTTTGACCCAAAAGCTGCTAGAGTTTATAAACTCTATTTTTTATTAATATTGTAATTAAATGTAAAATTTATGCAATATTTTTTTATTAAAATGATATAAAAAAATTCTATTTTAGACCCAAATAAACCTATATATTCATTTCCAACTTTAAAAATTGGACTCAAGTCCTAGAAATACCAGTCAAGCTGAAAGAAAGGCGATGCATAAGCATTTGCAGGAAATTGTATCGACAGGCAGCTATAAAAGTCTTAGAAGATTCTAATAGTTTCAGACTTCATGGTTCGATTCAGTAGACTCATTTGCAGTTTGGGATGAATACAGGGCCTTATGAATGCGTTTGCATAAAGTGCTGCTAGTCACCAATTGTTTGGCTTGCAATAGCACTTCCAATCTCATCAACTGCTGCGTGGAAGTCATCTCAAAACCTCATTCTGATCCATTGATAGAGGTCTTGGGTTTGACTTCTCTCGAGCTTACCTGATAAACAAAACTTGCGGGTGATTTCATGTATCCATGGAATTAGTCCCACTTCATACCCATGTTATTTAAAACAACTTGATCTTTTAAGCAGCAAGCAATTATTTAGCAACTCCGAAATAGCTCCATACCGACATAGAATTTGCCATTTCAACTTAAGCAAATGGAACAAATAATTCAGCATTCGTTAGTTCACATGGGAATCCTTTCTTCCAATTGTTGTTTTTTACTTTCTGAGATGAATTGTACCATTTGGTGTGAAGTGGCAGAAGTAGGTGAGCTAACAATTAGTTGATAAGGAATCATTTCGAATGGTCGATGCCAATTTTCTGCCGCTATACAATGAACATGATCAATCAACAGAATTATTTTATCCCAGGCTCTTCAAATCAGAAACATAACCAGCTTCCTTTAAGATGCATGTCAGTTCTTTTATAGTCTCAAAAATCTGTCCAGTCTTTTCATGAGATTTATCACCAACAAGGAATGTATGAACCTCTCCGAACCTCAATCCAACTCCAAGCAGGATCCTTTCTCATCCCTGTTGTCCTCATAATTTCTCGGACCTGTCTGACATCTTCCCACAATCCAAAACCAGCATAAGCATTTGACAACACAACGTATTTCCCTGCATTCTCAGGATCCAATTCAAAGAGCCTCCTGGCGGTGAGCCTTGCCAGCTCTAGATCTCCATGCATTCGACATGCTCCAAGTAAAGCACCCCAAGTAACTGAGTGGTCAGTGGAAGGTGAGCTTTGAACAAACTTGTATGCCTCAACCAACCTCCCTGAACGCCCCAAGAGATCAACCATGGCTGCATAATGTTCTGCTCTTGGCGTAATTCCATAATCTCTTGTCATCAAATTAAAATACCTCCAACCTTCATCAATCAACCCAGCATGGCTGCAAGCTGAAAGAACTGCTATAAACGTAACGTAATTCGGCCTAAAACCTTCACCTACCATCCGATCGAAGAACAAGAAAACTTCTCCAACCCACCCATGTTGTCCATAACCAGATATCAGAGCAGTCCACATAACTACATTCTTCTGCAATGACTCGTGAAAGGCACGATGACCATCATGAGGACTACTGCACTTGAAGTACATATCTACAAGGGCGCTGTTGACAACAACATTGTCCATAACCTGGATTTTAATCATAATTCCATGGACCCGTCTCCCTGCTCAAGCATAGCCAAGCTTGCACAGGCCCGAAAAACTGACGCGAATGTGAACTGGTCAGGTCTCAAACTGGCCCGTCTCATTGAGTAATAAATATTCAGACCCTGATCTTCGAGACCCATTTGGACGTACCCTGAAATCATTGCATTCCATGAAACTAAATTTCGATGAAGAATTCTATCGAACAATTGTTGGGCAGTCTCCAAATCTCCATTTTTTGCATAAAGTATGATCAGTTTAGTCTGTAAATATTCATCTGGCATGAATCCAACGCGTATCATTTGTGCATGGATTCGTCGGCCAAGATTCAAGTTTTTCAGGTTTATGGATTCTTGAAGTAGGAATGCATAGGTCTGAGGATTGATTTGGGACCCATTACAGCACAAGAGCTGAACTGCTTTGGAAAAGCTTCCAGAGAAGCAAAGGTCCTTCAACGTTTGATCGAATTCAGAAAAGTTCTTATAGATTTGACGTGTAGAACTGAAGCATCGGAGCAAAGGCAAGGGCATGTCGAGTTGGCTTTGATTGTTGAGAGATTGGCAGGCTTCTTATTGAATCCGATTGGGCCTTTGGGCTAGTCCTTCTGCATGATGATACCTCTACAATTAAATCTTGTTCTGCTTTAACCATTGAACAAGCAAAGGGGACCACTTGGGAGTATACAATTAAGAACACCCCGTTAACCATAAATTAATTAACCGACCAACGAAGATGAGCGTAGAAGCAAAGGAGCTTTTGCAAGGGCTAATGAAGATAAAGAAGCTAAAACAACGTTAATGGAGTAATTGTTGAGGCACGCAGAGGAGCTCCAAAAGGGAAGATGGGGGTAGAAACTAGAAACAAAGGACCTCTGTCAATTCTGAATTCTAATATTTTCTTTTGAAATTGATCTGTGCACCCTCTATTTTATCTATGATGCACTCTTTTAATTATTTTTTTTCAATTTTGACTCCCATCTCACTCTTTTAATTGTTTTTTTCAATTTTGCCCTCCACCTAAAAAAATGAAAATGGAGAAAAGGTGGGTGAAAGGTAAAATTGAAAAAAAAAAATTATAGGAGTGCACTATGGGTAAAATGGGAGGTGCATAAATCACTTCTCTTTCTTTTCTTTGGTAATTCTTGGACGGCAGCTTATGTCATTTCATTTCCCATCATCTATCTCTATCTCTAAACATGCTCATTCACCTAATACAATCAATATATAAATATGTAGTCGTAGACTAAATGGGATTAGTTAAAAGCCTACGTATGTGTATATATTAAACGGGCTAAAAATATGAGCAGAAGCTCAACCCATCGATCAAATACATATATATTCATGCCCATTCATTTAGAAGGAGCTTAAGTTGCGTTTGAGCCTATGAACAGTCCCACCCTCCACCCCTAAGTTAGTTACAGGTAATAATAAATTTACTTCTTGATTCAATTCGACCCAAACCTAAATAACTCAATTTGATCCATATTTTTGAAAAACAATAGCAATTTTTTTTTAAAAAAAATGATATGAGAAATGCTTTTAATAGAAAATGGATGATAATACGATGTCCCCTTCATAAAAGGTCATTCAGCTATAAAAATAAACAATGCACACTAAGTCAAGTCAATCAGGTGCTCTAAAAGACCTGTGGTCTTATTTAAAAAATATAAATATTTTAAATGAGACAATTAAAATGGAACGAATAGAATATAACGTGGTATATAAATAATCCATCCCGACCCTTGTGTGTGTTGAGTACCTGATAGATTTTGGTGTTGTAAATTCTGAATTTAAGACAATAGAAGAAAAATCAGGTCAAATTAAAATTTTGTCCCTTTTAATTCCTAGAGAATGAAAAGATTGATTGTTGTTAGTGTAGAAAAAGTTCATAAAGATCAAAGGGGTCCTTAACTTATGTAGGATACCCCCATGACTCAAATCTCTTAGAGACTGTAAATTCTTATTTTTGGAGATTTAGAGTTGCAAAAAAAAACAAGTTGGGGCTAGGCCCACTGGATAACCAAAGTCCATTTACAGACCCACTAAGTAGATATGTCAAGGCCCATGAATTCTTCTTTGCCACGCCCTGAACACATCTTCCTCTCCTCCTAAACAATTGTTGAAAAATAAAAATAAATAATCCCTTTCTTCCATTCTAAATCTTTCAAAGAGTACGTATATTATGTTGGTATCTACAGTGAATGAATGAAATCTTCTCTCTACAGTTAATTCCCCACACCTAAAACAAAGAGAGAGAGAGAGAGAGAGGGAGAAGAGAAAATCAAGAAGAAACCAGAATCAAAGCAGACACAAAGAAAACAAGTAAAAGCAATGCTTCCAATTACAGAGCTTCAGACATCAGATGGCTTCGTCCAAGCCATCAAAGAAGGGATCTCTAAGAAGCTCTGAAGCAGATGGCCTATCTTGGGCCTTAGCAAGACACTTCTCTATGAATGCCCAGACTTCAGGGTCTTTGATTTTGTTCATGGCCTGCGGCCTCACCCCAGTCATCACTTTCTTGTAGATTTTAACGATGCTGTCGCACTCACTGTAAGGGATTTCCAGGGTCACCATCTCCAGAAAACACATACCAAACGAGTATATGTCGACAAGCTCTGTGTAGTCTTCCTCGTATAGTTCTGGTGCCATAAACTCTGGGGTACCCAAGATCGAGTGAGCATGATGGCTTCTCAACACATGCTGCTAGTCCAAGGTCTCCAATTTTACCTGGTCACACAAAATAAATAATAATCACATTGATCTTACTGTCACAGCTAAGACACAAACTAAAATAAAAATAGAACAGCAGGTACAAAAGTATTGTGTACCACACAATACAACGTAGGGGCTCCTACCATGGAAAACAGCAAAAATAGGGAAAAGGGCAGTGACTAACAAAATTTCATTTTGGAAAATTTTGTTAAAAAAACTAAGATTAAAACACAATTCAATAAACTATGAAAAGGACATTCAAGCAGAAAAATGAAAGAGAAAGTAAACGTATACCTGTCCGACATTCCCGTTGATGAAGATGTTACTGCAATTGAGGTCTCTGTGTATAATGCATGGCTCATGAGCATGCAGATATTCCAATCCCCTCAGTATCTGTCTTGACCACTTCTTCAGTGCCTTCAGAGACACGTGCCGGTGCTTCTTCCGATACTCCCTCAAATTCCCCGATGTGCACACCTCTGTAATGAAATTCAATGTCCTGTTCTCCTTGTCCGTCCACATTATATAACTCAATGATATTCTCATGCTTCAGCGTCCGGAGCAGCCGGACTTCTGAATAGAGGCGGTCAATGATAGACCGGTCATCACTGAAGTTCCGGAGACAGACCTGGTTCCAGGCGACCTCAATCCCTTCTTCCTGATCAAACCCCCTGTACACCTTCTTCACCGCGCCGGAACCAAGAAGATCACTGTACCGGCCATATCGGCCAGTTGGATCAACCTCAACAAAGGGCTCCGCATCCTTCTCTGACAGATCAGGGCCCACGCTCGGCATCTCCCGATCCTAAAAGGAAAGAAACTAGGGTTTTACAAGATCAAGATTGCAGCAACCCTAGGATTTTGGACTAGACGAAATCGGCATCGTGAAAGACGAGAGAAAGCAAAGATCAGAAAGAAAAACAGCTCGGACCCGGAAAACATATCAAAACCCTTTGGATTTGATTCCTTTGAGAAAACACAGATCGGAAACCCTAGCTTTGAATCTGAATCAAAGAAAGGCAAAAGCAAAGATAGATTACCAGAATCGGCGAGGGCCGAGCTTCTTTCTGATGCGAAATCGCCGCCATCATGCTTTAGATGGCGAAGAAGAAGATCAAAGATCTCCTAATCTAATGCTGCTTCTTCTAGAGAGAGAGAGAGAAAACCTTCAATAGAGGAGGAAGAAATGAAAGCTTGTGTAGAAAGCCACTCCTGCAAATGAATAAAGTGTCTCAGTGGCAATGAAGGAAAAATACAGAGGGAGAAGAAGGGTATTTATAGGCCAAGGCTTTGGTGGAAAGAAAATTATCGTCACGAGATCTCCTAGAATGAAATTTCGTTGGGGATACTAATTGGTAAAATCTGAATTTAAATTTAAATTGGATTAGATTTTGATTCTAATTTCCAGTGTGGAATTTAAATTTGTATTTTATTCAACCTGGGATCTAAACTCATTCATATTCAAATTTTTTGAATTTTTTATATAATTTTTTGTAATTATAATTTTATCTTATCATATAATCATTATTTTTTTTTTTTTTTGAATTACGTGTGAAAAACCGCGGGATACTTAGTATAAAATCTCTATGGATGAGCCCACTATTCCTACGGCATACCAAGGTTAGGCCATGAGGGATTGAATCTCCAACCTCTTGCTTTCTAAAGATACGAGAGGTAACTAGTTGACTACACCTATATAAGTAAAATTTATGTATGTTGAGAAACTATTGCAACAATACATAGTGCATGACGTCCACGTTGGCAAAACTGATAACAAAATGGATGAATGTGTAGCTGATCATGTATAAAGGATTTGAGTTTAACTTTATCCATATTTAAAATATTAATTTTTTAATTTTGATTTTTAAAAGTTTAATTTTATAAAATATTAGACTTTGTATCTGATTGGATAAGACTGGGATGATTAGATAAGGACAAAATATCATTTAATACCCACTTTTGTTGTCTTTACACATTTTAGTGTATTGATCTTAGTTTAAGTGGCTTATGCAAAAATCATTTTTCTTTATTTCAAAATATTACTCATTTATTGGCATTAAATGGACCTAATTGCAATTAATCTTCAAATGTCAAAGATGAGAATTACAATAATTGACATCTAAACTATTTTTTCTACTACCCTTAAGAACGGAGATAAAAAATATCGGGTTTATCTTTTAGCTTTTGTAGACTATATTATTAATACTGCATGTGAATTCTCTTTATATATTTCAGTTACACTTATGTCATTTGTCCAAATATATTTAAATTGGCATAAAAAACAATAGATTACTGAATTTAAATAGATCTAAAATTTGCATTCAAACCCATTTATTTTGGCAAGTTTTGAAGTTTCATGCTTTCTAACTATTTATATATACCCCATGTTGTGTCACATTTTGGCTCGTGTGATTGACCCATTTATCTTGAACCTTTCAATCTAAGCTCAACTCACTCAAGTCTAATCTCGATTTTAGATCAATTTAGACAGTTGTCAATTTCATTCATAAATAAGTAAATAACCAAGCTCATACCTTTCTATTTAGAGATTTTTTTTTTTTTTTTTTAACTTTCTTTCTTAGTTTAGATTGGAAATAGATTTGATGTATAAAAGGAAGTAAGATCTACACAAAATTAAATTCATTAAAAAACTTATTCAAAGACCTTTTCAATGAATTAAAATTTGCGCAATTTTAACATATATAGTGCGCTATAAAGACATCTATATCTAAATTAGATTTAAGGTGTAGCCCAATATTTCTATATTAGAATTAAGCATTATACAAAAAATAATATTATAATTAAAGTCTTTTTAATCATTTAATTTGAGGCACTAAGATTAATGAATAATATCTCAATATATTGAATTAAAGAGCTTTAAATGATTTTTGGCTTTAAGTTTATGTTTCAAAGCCATGCGATTTTTCTTGATTGTATCTTATCTAAGTTCAACATTATAAGACTTTATAATATAAAAAAGAATAAAGAAATGTAAACATTTCAAAAGGCTAATGAATCTGTCACAGAATAGAGAATTAGGAGCCAAGTAATTTTGGTGGAATCTGATCATTTGGAAATTGACTTCCACATACCATTCTCGTATTGGTGAAAAGGACCCTCTCTCATCTGATGATGTGTCAAGATGCTCTTCACCTCTTGAAAGTGAGAAATCCACATTCAGACGATCTAGTTTCATTTTGGTGATAAGAATTGACAAAATACTAGAACATGAATATGGAGCAACAAAACCCAGTAAAAGTAAAACACATTGGCTGTGTTTGGATTGAGGGTAAAGTAAACATTTGTTACCCTTGTTTGGTAATTGAAGAATAATAGGATAACATCTCTTTACCCTATTTTTCTCACTTTTTGAATACCCTTACCTCTAGATGTATTCCTGAAAATTTAGCTTTTATCCAAACGCAACCATTGTAACTCAGTTATCGAGATGAAATAAGAAAGGATGGTGCAAGATCTTAATTGTGCAATAAAAGAAAAAGCAAAGACGGGAAGTCAAGGTATCAATACAAGATACCTGAGTTTTGTGTAACAAAAGAAGGTTAAAGTCCTAAGTCAAATAAAAGGTTAGATACATACAAGAGAAAGAAAGGAAAAAAAATATGGGTGATGATATTTACACTATAAAAATTGATTATCTTATACTATAAATTGATTAGATGTAATACCACGACCTTAATTTAAGCTTAATTGTGTGATTACGAGTCATTAAGTATAACTGTAATATGTTAATTATGAAGATTAAAGAGAGGATTGTCTGAAAAGTCCAAGTTTGGCCCGATCCAAGCTAATCCCCATAAGATGGCACGTGTGATATTTCTATGGACTATAGTTGAGCTCGGTTAGAGGCTCATTAAGTGTTGTTTACTTAGTTGGTTTAAAAATAAAAATTAGTTGCGTTTGGAGCCCATATCGGGTCAAGGCGTGACATTTTCCTATTTTGTCTTTCCATTTTATCTTATCCATTCTTTTCCTCTCATGTGTATCTCCTTTCCTCACTTTTCTCGTCTCTCTCCTCTCCTCTCCTCTTTGTCCGTCTTTCTCTTCCCCTCTTCAGTCTCTCGTCTCTCCCCTCCCTCTCCCTCCATTTCTCTCCTCTTTGCCCCTGTCTCGTATTTTAAGTAAAGTCTAATCAACATTTATCCACCCTTGAGCCTCTTATCCTACTAGAGTTGCAACTCGTGCAAGCCGAAGTAGGTTTTGGGTCTACTTGAACCCAGCTTGAATTACAATTAAAGAGCCTAAGCTTGAGTTGGGACCCAAGTCAATCTAAATTAGTCAAAATCGAGTCCAAATCGAATTGTATTTGTAGGAACTAAGCTCGATTTCAAGCCTAAAAGGTGTAAGTTATATAAATTATTCTATCTATATTACGTAAATTGTATATTTTACATAATATGAATTAAAAAAATTAGTTTTTTTTTTAGTTATTGCTCAAATTTTGGCTATCAAGTTAAACTTGAATTTTCATGTACTGGGCCTAGTCCAACCTAATTTTAATTCGAGCATTACAACTTTAGGCCTTAAAGTGGGTCCAACCTAAGATCAAGTCAACTCTAACGAATTGTTTTTTTCAAGTGGGCTCCAGAAGTAAATCAATGAACCCAACTCAAACCCATTTACCAATTTATAAAGGATTGAAAAACATTTTTTTCTCACCCAAACTTAAAAAAGACATTTTCTTTTGAGTAACCATAGGAAAATAAAAGAGTACATTTTAGTTTCAATAAATGGGGATCAAGCAAACTTAAGAAAAGAAAAATGACTTCATTTTCAATAAGAAAATGTTAGTTGGAAAAAGGCAAAGCATACCCTTCCAAAAAGATACACATAATCTCACAAACACTCAACCCCAAAACTAGGTTGGGAGAGTTTCACCATAATCTCTGTAAATTCGATCTCTTCTTAAGAGTTCAAGTCCACAGTTTATAAATTTCTAGAGGAGAAGAAGATTCTAAAATTACTAATGCATTTCTTGATATATTATGACAATATCCTCTAATCAATTGCTATTTAACTTGAGAATGAGAAGATAGGGGGTTTTACTGTCATTTGATTGGAACACTTATTAGAAACCACTATTAACTCCCTTGACTATCTTCGAGTTGCTAAAAAATAAAAGATTTTTTATTGAGTAGTGATTTTTACACTCTCATTTTCTCTCATGATAAATCTTTTTTAAAAGGAATTTTCAAATTTGCCATTGCTTTTAGAAAAGAGTTGAAGAGAAGAGAGGAGAGAAATATGAGTAAATTTGGAAATTCCTTTAAATGATGCACTATGAAAAAAATGAGGGGTGCAAAAATCATTACCCTTATTACTCTTATTTGTATTTTAATTTTAACAGAAAATAAACATTTTGCTAGAGATGATTATATGTTGAATGAGAATTCTACCTTTCATCATTATTATTATCAATATTATCACTAGAAGTGTTAGATTAACACTTACTCATATAAATATGTTCATTTTGAATCATCCCTTGACCATAATTCTATACCCAGCCATCCATTAATTATGGGAAAGAATAGGGTTAGGCTCTCACATTAGTAGAACTGGCAATGGGTTTGCTCAGTTTTAGATCGAGAATTATTTGAGTTTGGGTTAACATTTTTCAATTCATTACTTATTTATTAAAAGGGTTGTCGATTTGGATTTACTGTGGGTCCAAATCACAAAATTTTAAACCCATATCTATTTAAATTACTCGGGTTCGATTCGAGTAATGGGGATGGGTCAAATTTTGTCAAGTCTTATTCAATATAGACTTGGCAATATGTTAGTCGATCGAGTCGATTTCGTGTTCGAGTCAACAACTCTCAACCATTACTTACTTATTCATTAAATAAGTTAGTCACTTTGAATCTATTTTAAATCTGGGACACAAAACTTGAAACCCATATCATTTTTAAATCAAACTCATCTAAAATGTTAGAGTTCAGTTTTAGATGATTAAATTTTGTCAAATTTTATCAGGTTTACACCACAGGTAATAGAACACATATCCTAAGGTCAACTCTATGGCTGCGTTTGGATGGGGGTAAGAGGGGGTAACCTCCCGTTACCCCTTGTTACCCTCGTTTGGTAACAAGGGGATGAGGGTAAAAATTTGAAAATTTACTCCTCTCATCCCATTTTTTAATATCCTTTTAGAGGTTGGGGTATTCACAATACCCTATTCCTCAATACCCCTTGTCTTCCTCTTTTTATCAATTATATATTATAAAATTAAAATCTCTCAATATATATATATAATTAAAAAAATATATTTCAAGTAATTAGCAATTTAATTTTGTTTGAAATTTATTTTAAATATGTGTCAACATTTTCAACATGATGCATTTGGATGAGGAGTAAATTTATAGAGGTTACCCGGAGTTACCCTTGAGTAGGGGTAACTATAAGCAGGGGTAATCTAACATAACAATTTTATAAGAATTAATAATTTTTATTAAATTCATATAATATTAAAAATAAAAATAAAATTTTATGAAACATAATTATCAAAATGTTCTATTTTTAAGGAGTGATTCTGTCCAAATTTTGAAAGGGTCTTGAAACTCGGAAAAGTTTGTTCATGCTAACCTCTTTTAGGGTAATTAGCAATTTATTTTGTGGAATATTTATTTTAAAAATTTGTCAATATTTTCAATGTGATGCATTTGGATGAGGGGTAAAATTTTGCAGGGGTTATCCAGGAGTAGGGGTAACTGTAAGCAGGGGTAACTTAACATATTAACAATTTTATGAGAATTAATATTTTTATTAAAAATTCATATAATATAAAAAAAATTATAATTATAATTTTTATGAAGAGATATGTAGATATTTTTTATTTATTTATTGGGATTTAAAATAATAATTTAAAAATTATTTATTTATTTTTTTAATATTAGAATGCAAATGTTCATTTTAAATTATAATTATGAAAAATAATTTATAAAAAATAGATAATATTATTATAGGTTATATTATTAGAATTGACTTCATGAATTTACCGCTCATTCAAATAAAGCCTTTGTTTTGGAAAAAAATAAAACAATATTTAATAATTTAGTTTATATGGTAAAATAAAATCCAAATAATTTTAATAAAATTTAAGACAATTTATAATTGTCAGTGTTCCTAAAACTTGGTGGAGTCAAATTAACACATGTACATCATGCTAGTTTGGGAATTGACTAGAATTCAATTATATTTACTTGGACTATTTAATGATTCTCAACGAAATGTCTATGTGATTGGACCTATGTAAATCAAACTCTTACTTGTCAGAGACGTCAAACAATTTTAAACGTTGGTGTTGAGTACACCGGTTCTTGAATCTCGGAGCTCAGCCTCTTGGAGAATTCCACGGAGTTTTTCATTTTAATATTAGAGGACCGCATACGAGATTTTAGCCCACGATATGAGAAATTGTAGAGAAGTAATTTCCACAACTCAGAAATCAAGTAAATTTTTTTTTTCCTTTTGACCTTTTTAAAATAAATAAATCATC